>RCUC01132490.1:0-52133 GCA_003697995.1 Taxidea taxus jeffersonii | reverse complement strand
GCCAAGGACGCTGAGAAGACTAGTTGGAAAGAACCACTGCTGTGTAGTGGTTTATAGACTGTGTGCAGCAGCTTTTAAATACTAAATTACATGCAGAGTGCTAGCAGATTTCAAATCCTGACCAAGAGTACATCGTTTATATTTCTGGTGTAAACCACGAGTCTCATCTCCTGAGATAGTGCCGGAAGTGAGGGGGTCAGACTCTCTCTCCCGGCCAGGCCACAGCCCCCCTCCCCGACGTTCTGTTGGTGTCTTACCCGTGTCGCACACTTCTCCACCTTCGCTTGCTCCGGGCATGCCTGTTATTACGTGTAAACAACTAGCGAGAACTCAGTCTGCAGTTGCTCAGAGCTCACCCTCAAACTCTTAGGGTGGCGGGCCCCTTTAAAAATCTGGTGAACGCGTGGATGCTCTCCTAGCAAAATATTTCCGACATGCAATGGTTTGAGGGCAGTCATGGACTTCGGAAGCCATCCCCGTGCCCCAGGGTAAGAACCCTGGCCCCGCCAGCTTGACATCGAAGGCTATTGTTCAAGATCCAGTGTCCTTCCTGTTCACTCTGGCATCCCTGGATGTGGCCCTTATCCTCTGGGGTCTCAGACAGTGGTGCGTGTGGCAGCCATTACAAGTGGGTTGAGCAGGACAACGTAAGGAAAAGATAATGCTTTAAGTGTGTCTCCCAGAAGTTGCATGAACAGCTTACCGTGTGTGCAGGATTGGCTCCATGGGCATGCCACCCATACGCATACACGGGACCTTCTGCTCTGGGTTTAGGGCTCTGTAGTCGCCATATAGAAATTCTTCATGAATTCCTGTTTGGATTTGTGTTTTGTAAGTGAAGTTTAATGGAACAGTGGAGAATGTGCTGGGCCTGGAAGCATTGACCCTTGTAGGGGTCTCACCCCCTGACTCCTGTTCTCTCGCTGGGACTAGGTATCCACTGCTGGCCCCTCTCCTCTGGGGGCCACCTTTTTAAGACTCACCTTTAGGTGAGTCTTAAGAGCTTTAAGAAGTGTTGCTCAAACGTCTTGGAGCACCATTAACTTCCAGAGACAGGTGTGTGAGAAGTTGCAAGGAAGTAGGTACTCCTCAGAACACATTGGTGGGGGGAAGGCAAAAGTTTACATGCCAGTGAATAAGGAATTTGACAGGATCTGTCAAGATTAGAGGTGCATTGGCCCCGTGACACAGCAGTCCCACTTCCAGAAATTTACCCTGCAGATTGACCTACACGTGTATGAAATGGCGCCCATACGAAACGATAGACCGCGGCATTGTCCATGGTAGAAACTGCTGGAAGCTGCCAGGCGTCCAGCCGCGGGGAGCTGGCCAAGCCCATCCACGCTGTGCTGCATGTCCAAGAACGAGGAAGATCACTGAGTACTCATGCAGAGACATCCCCACGACATGTTGGGAGGTGAAGAAAGCGGGGTGCCAACCGTGAGCATAGTAGAGGCATGTGTGAGTATCGCCTCCCCCTAGGAACAGCGTGTTCCCCTGAACCCCCAGGGCTGGCCTGGCAGGAGGACCGGGCAGCGTCAGCTCTCGCCCTTCTCCATGCGCCCTGGGTTGTTGCAGGCTCCCCGACAGCTCTCTTCATGATTAATGGGGGTACTTAGGTCCCCTACACCGTAGGCTTTGGGTCCTGTTCCCCAAGTCTATGGCAAAGAGAAACACCCTTATTATAGATCTTTGGAAGCAGTAAACATAGCTCTTGAATGTAGCCTGATGCTGGGATGCATTCCTTTTCTCAGTATTTCCAGTTGAAAAGCCTGCCGCCGCCTCGGCCGTGGGCTGGATTTGGGGGTTGAATTTTATGTATTTATTTTTTAAGTGCATTCGGATGATTGGTGCCCTTCCTCCAGCTCCCTGCGATGCCTCTTTCCTCCTGAATTTGGATGGCCCGCTGCTGGTAGGATGCTTTCTTTCATTGCTAAGGGAATGCTTACACTCTTGAGTGGAAACATGAGGGAGTTTCAGAAACAGATCGTTCTCTAAAAATAGTCCTGTCAGCCTTTCACATTAAACTAGGTGTCAAGGCTCAGAGTTAGCAAGGCAGCTTGTTAGAGCAAAAGCAGCACGGACTGTTCCCTTGGAGATTATCATATATGGCTGTGAAACCCCAGGGAGGCAGACCTTGGAATTCTTCATGAGTTAAGAGGAGAGAAACCCAAATCCCAGGTCAATTTTTTTTTTCTTTAGTTAAAAAATAAGGATGAAAAAGTACTACAGCATCAGAAAATAGATTAAATAATAGACAATCCATTAGCACAATAAAAATTCCATTGCTTCCTGTGGTCTGGGCCTCAATAAATTTATTCCAGGTTTTGTCTTGGTCAGTAGTGGTTCCAGAATGTGTCGTGGGGAGGGCTTGAAGCTGCATTTACATGACCATTTATATACGATCGAAGAGGTGTAAATGGATCGTGTCAATGAATAAAGGGGTAATGGATGGACAGGAAAAGGTAAAGCTCTTCTCTTCCCCCTCGGGCCTCATCTTGGCCCTTTAATTGCTCTCACTTTCGAGATGATTCTCATCACCAAGGCCCAAGCCCATATCCAAAGTTAATTTGGACCAGCGATGTCCCACAGAACTTTCTGTGATGATAGAAATGATGCGTAACGCTATCCAATGGCCACTGGCCAATATGGCTATTCAGAGTTGAAATGTAGCTACTGTGATTGAGGAGCTAAATTTTTAATGTATTTTACCTTAAGTGACTTAAATTTAAGTAGTCACATTTGAGTGGCTGTCAGCTTCCATTTGGACCGCTCAGCTCCACACTTGGAGTGGAAGTCAGGAATTCTAATTTCTGAACTCTGTCTTTATGTCAAATGAAGATGGCATTAATGTCATGTTAGTGCTGTATGGTTTAAAGGTCCATCTTATATGACAGATATAATGGACCCAGGCCTCCCCTTTGGGTACTGTGAGAGGTGTGGGCCATCTAGACTCCCTTATGAGGTTCCATGAGCCAGAGATGTCAATGTCAAGCTGTTCTTTGGGTCTCTTGGTCCATTTGCAAGAACCAAATGGGGGATCCAATCCCTGGAGAGGCAGGATAGCGTAGAAGTACTGACTAAACAGCAAAAGTTGTGAACTCACGACATCGCACCTGATATCACAAGTGAGAAAACTTGATTTGTACCTATTTCTTTAAACTCAAAATCAGTTCCTTAATTTCAAAGCCTTGACTTGGCTCACAGATGACTCAACTCCACACATTATTGCTTATATTTTTTTTTTACCAGAAAATAAAAAAGAATTAGTTGCTGTAGTGCATACTTTGTGGGATTGTGACAATTAGGGGATAATTTAATGTTGTAAAATAGCCTTGGGTACTGTATAAATACCCAAGGTGGCTTTGTAGGAGCAGACACCATTCAACCCGTGTATCTTGCTAACCCCAAATCAGCCTGATAACCCTCTCCTACTTCCTGTTTCTCCCTTCAGATTGTTCATGTGTTCACTTTGTCCTTTCAGTGGTATTTTTCAGATCACCCACTGCCTAATATTTTCCATGCTGTTGGTGAATAAACAATATATAGTTGAGCTTCCCATCATGCAACCCACCACATCCCACCAACAAAAATCCCTATCTCCAACCCTCAGATACTTCTATCTCTAGGCTTAGGACAGACAGCTCCAGAATTTGTAAGAGATGGGTCTAGTCCTCCTTTCCTTAGGAATTCTGACTCCTTAGGAAGTGGGAGGTTGAGTGGCCCAGACCAAACGCAGGCTGTGCCAGTTCTTAAGCTCCTGCTGATTTTTTACCCCTAAGACTGTCCATCTGGGAATCCCAAGACCTCCAATGTAGCACAGAGGGAACCACCTCCCAGAATTAGTCTTCACTCCAGCCTGTACTTAGCTGGTATGTTCTGTAGTCAAGGCCAAGAGCCAGGTCACCATCTCTTGGTTTCTGATGCATGCCCATTGGTAATAAATCATGGTGTCTTGGACCCCGTAAGGAGAAGCCCTGAAAAGCTGTAGACTGCTGACTATTAGCCCACTCACCCTCCACTGTCAGCCCAACTCTTGAGAGAGGGCACCCCCTTGGCATAGGCTGTTGTGTACGACTCATGTATCTAAGATGATTCTGTGCACTGGGACACTGAAGCTCTCCAAAGGGCTCATTCAGGGAGCAAGTTGCCAACATACAAGCTGCTGTGGGAACGACATTAACTCCTCTCCTACTGAGCAAGCCACCCAGCAAAGTGCCATGAATCTGAACAGTCCCAGCATTTCAGATCTTATTGTTCTGTTGATGAGCGCACGTGGTCCTTGAGCACGCCGTGTGGGTGGTCTGCTGGGAGGTGGTGAATCAAAGCCAGGGGGTTTTGTTCTCTGGTCAGCCTCTGCATGTTATTTGTGAGCACTTGACTAATTGCTCCTATGCTACTGCACATTTAATGGCCACTTTGGGGGGTTTGACAGGAAAATGGCCACTTGTTTATGCTCAGATGTCATAGGACATCTGCCCTTTGCAACCCAGTGCCCCGGCAGGGTCATGTGAATGGATCGTGGGGTGAGAGAGGCCATCCCTCTGTTCCGCAGCCCATGTTGGACCTTGAAGAGTTCTCAGACAGGTGTGCCTTCGGCCACCCCCGACGCAAGCAAAACACACCTGCACTTTATCTGGCTGAGTGGGAATGGGTGCAGCTGCGGTAGATTAAAACCAACCAACGTTTGTCTGCAGAGAGAGCTTCTTGGTGGTTAGATGTTATGCAATTACGAGTGTTACTGCTAAATATTATTCTTACTTTGTGTGTGCTGAAACATTTAAAATTTATCATGCGTTTGGTAGGCTGGAGAATATTTTCCTAGTCTCCTGTTTGTGCTTTAAATAGCTATTGATTATGTTAGAGGATCCTAACATTCATGCTGTTGTGACGCTTCATATCATACAGAAATGTATAAATTCCTAATTAAGTCTTCCTCATCTTCTTATCCCCTCTCCTTGCAGGATCCAATGTGATCAGTGTCATGGGCCATGTGTACTTCCCACAATTCTCTACGTATCTAGAAACATAAAGTCTTATAATTTATAGAAGCACAGGTATGCCTTTATAGGCACATATATACATACTCCAAGTCAATATAGAGCTACATCGTTCTTTTTTTTTTTAAGATTTTATTTATTTGGCAGAGAGAGATCACAAGTAGGCAGACAGGCAGGCAGAGAGAGGAGGAATCAGGCTCACCGCTGAGCAGAGAGCCCGTCTTGGGGCTCAATCCCAGGACCCTGGGATCATGACCTGAGCCGAAGGCAGAGGGTTTAACCCACTGAGCCACCCAGGTGCCCCTACATCATTCTTTTTAAGAGTTGCCCAACAGTCCATAATGCAACCCAAAAGACTATAATCTTTTTAAACTTTTCCGCATTGCTGACCACTGTTGTTTTTCCCTTTGTTCTTAAGACGTAAAGACAAAAACAAAGATTGTTGCTTTTGCTTGTTTTTTGTTTTTTATCGTATGCTTAATGTTGACCTTCACTGTCTTTTTTTTTTTTTTTTAAGATTTTATTTATTTATTTGTCAGAGAGTGAGCACAGGCAGACAGAGTGGCAGGCAGAGGCAGAGAGAGAAGCAGGCTCCCTGCCGAGCAAGGAGCCCGATGCGGGACTCAATCCCAGGACACTGGGATCATGACCTGAGCCTAAGGCAGCCGCTCAACCAACTGAGCCACCCAGGCGTCCCGACCTTCACTGTCTTTTAAGTTACTCCTAATTAGGTACTTTTTTCCTTCACATAACATGACTTATTTAAAAAATGCATATTTTAAGGCCCTTTATTAAGAAAAAAGGAAGCGAAAAATGCCTTGCTCTACAATGGTAGGCCTTGCCAGGTAGTTGCCTGGTCGCATGAGGGTTTGGGAGGATAGTTTGTTTCCATGGTCAGTTTCCTAGGTTCCCTGTGTCATCACCAATCCGTGGGACGCAGCAGCCAAAGAGCTCTTCCTACCCAGTGTCTTGTGGCCAAACAAACTGAACATCGAGGAATGGAAAATATTGCGAAGTTTCTAAATGGCCAGGAAGCTTTTAATCCTGAGACAGTTCCTATTTTGTGATTAAGAGGGTCGAAATGCCTAATTTTAAAGAATTCTTTTGAGCATTTACATTGCACACAGGAAATGAGAGTATGTTTCACTTGGTGTTGGATGGAAAGAGATTTGCAGCCACTGGTTTGATGAGGTACCCCGACGCTTGTGCCTTCCTTTGCCATAGTGGTTCTGCATGAGACTGTTGGCTCACGGAAGGAGGTCTTTTTATGTACTTCTGTATCATGCCTGCCGGAAAGTCTGTGCTTGATAAATGCTGAGCATGGACTTGGGTTTCTATCGGGCTGAAAAGTACCACTTTCTACAGGAGCCTTGCTGAAGAGGGACTCTCATTGTTTGTTTGATGCAAAGGGATGACTCAGGGAGGAAGCACTGGCCAGGCATAAGACTCAGGAGTAGGAGGAGACCAGGAAGATGAGGTAATGTGGTTAGCTCGAGTGATAGATGCGAAATCAGATCTTGAGGGTGTTTATCTTGGGCTTGAGAGCAAGGGAAAACCACAAGATCCTTTCTGTAGGGGAGGGGATGGCCAAATTGGTGAATGGAGAAGCTGACTTTGGCTCTTTATGTGTCATTGTGACTGATGACCTGGGAGGGACTGTCCTTTCCTGCCCTTTGCATGGGATGAGCTGTTCTGAATATTCTTAGGTGCATATAGGAACCTGGCATATAAGAACAAAAAATACAGGATGACCTGTATTTTTTGTTCTTATATGCACCTAAGAATATTCAGAACAATAGAAATAAAACTCCAATACTTCATATTGTGAGTTTGTCTGTAGTATGATTTTTTCCAAGTCTTTATATAAATTCCAGTTAGTTGGGACACCTGGGTGGCTCAGTCGTTAAGTGTCTGCTTTCAGCTCAGGTCATGACCCCAGGGTCCTGGGATTGAGCCCTGCATTGGGTTCCATGCTCAGCCGAGAGCCTGCTTCTCCTCTCCCACTCCCCCTGCTTATGTGCCCTCTCTTGCTGTGTCTCTCTCTCTGTCAAATATTAAATAAAATATATATTTTTTAAATTCCAGTTAGTTAACATACAGTTTAAGAATAGTTTCAGGTGCAGAATCTAGTGATTCGTCACTTTGACCAGGTGTTCATCACAATAAATGCCATCCTTAATCCCCATCACCCATTTAACTCACCCTCCCACCCACCTCCCCTCCAGTAACCCTCAGTTTGTTCTCTATAGTTGAGACTCTTTTTCTTGGTTTGTCTCTCTTCCCTCACCCCCAATGTTCTTCAGTTTTGTTTCTTAAATTCCGCCTGTGAGTGAAATCCTATGGTATTTGTCTTTCTCTGACTTACTTATTTCACTTAGCATTATACTTTCTAGCTCTGTCCACATCATTGCAAATGGCAAGATTTCATTCCTTTTTTTATGGCTCAGTAATATTCCTGTGTGTGTGTGTGGGGGGGTACCACATCTTCTTTGTCCATTCATTTGATGGTATAATATTATTTCTGTGTATGTAGCCACACAACACAAATTTCCATAGACCAATAAGTAAAAATATAGTTTGGATACAATTTTAAAACCTTCAAAAATGGGGTGCATGGGTGGCTCAGTCAGTTAAGTGTCCAACCCTCGATCTGGGCTCAGATCACAACCTCTGGATTGTGGATCAAGTCCTACCTTGGGCTCCATTCTAGGTGTGGAGCCTGCTTGGGATTCTCTCTCTTCCTCTCCCTCTGTCCCTCCCCCCAGTAAATAAATAAATTGATTGATTGATTGATTAAAAAGTTTCAGAAACAGTGAAACTTCCTTACTAGTCCTCAGTCCTCCTAAGTCTCCAGGTGGCCTTCAAGACTTTAGCTATTCTCCCAGAGGCTGTAGAAGCTCTCAGATAGATCTGGCAAGTTGGAGGTCCCATATTCACCATATGAGCTAGCCCCAGGTCTGTCTGCTGAGAGAAACATCCTTCAAAAGGTCATCTTTTCCTGGAGGAGCTTGGAGACTGACACCTGCTCCTAGGAATACCTAAGTAGGCTGAGCAACGGGAATTGATTCACCTAATATTTGCCTATTGCCTGCTCTGCCTATGCTGCCTGTTCCTACTTGCGATGATCTCATTTCCAGGCAAAATAATAGGGATCCTGCCTAAACATAATAGACTGTCCCAGCTCTGGTGAGGTCCACGAGGTGGTTGTGGCTCAGTCTAATGGGCGGGGCAAATGCAAGGACATAGATAAATGATTATAGGACTTTCCATCTGGCTTCTCGATACAGACCATGAAGTGTTAAGCTCTAAAGCACATGGAGAGGAGACGATTGTTGCAAAGATCGGATAAGACAGTGTGGCTGGCAGCTGTCTACAGAAAGCTCTATGAATTAGAATTGTTACTGAGGGCACCTGGGGTGCTTAGTCAGTTGAGTGGCCAACTCTTATTTCAGCTCAGGTCATGATCTCTGGGTCGTGGGATTGAGCCCCGTGTCAGGCTCCACACTTAGTGGGGGGTCGGCTTGAGAGTCTCTCCCTCTGCCCCTCCCCCTACTCACGCATATAAACATGTGTGCACGCTCTCTCTCTCAAATAAATAAGTCTTTAAAAGAAAAAAAAAAAGAATTGCTACTTGTTCCAGAATGTGAAATTCATTAGGTTAAAACTGGGAGAATAGCTTTCTTCAAAACCTAGCTTTACTCTCCTTTAATTTTCTCATGGAAGTTAAGTCTATAATTCATACAGGAGAAAAGTTAGGGGAAGAATGTTATCTCATCTCATGTTACTATAGTTTTGTTTTGTTTTGTTTTGTTTTTTAATTCTTTTGCCTTAGTAGTTTCTTAGTTAGAGTATTATTATCTTTTAATCTCAAAAAGTATTGGGGCATTTTTTTTTTTAACATGCATTTTCTGTCTTTAAATCTGAGACTTTATCCTGGAGGCTGGCTGGGCTGCTCTTTGACTGAAAGGCAAGTCCAGAGCTCTTGCAGCTTTCTATCTGAAGAGCCTGCTTGGAGGGCTGGCTGGAGAACAGTGCCAGTCATACAAGTTATTTTTCATTGAACAGAGGCAGCTCCCTTTCTTTCAGACCTGCAAGCTTAAGAAGCAATTTCCTCTACCTGGTTCACTCTTGGCACTTAACACAGCACCACCAGCCAATCGGAACTTTTTAATAAATGCCAGCCTCTCTCCACCAGAGGAATGTTGAAAATGGCAAAAAAAAAAAATGTACGTTTTAAAAAAGCTACAATAGGAATATTCCAGGAGACACTAATGATTATCAATAAAATTTGGAAGCATGTTCATCTTTCCTCTTAGCATCTCCTGCCAAGTAGTAAGTGGGAAAAAGAAAGAAAGAAAGAAAGAAAGAAAGAAAGAAAGAAAGAAAGAAAGGAAGAAAGAAAGAAAGAAGGCATTTTATTTTATTAGTAAGGTCAGAATCCAGAATAGCCAATGTGACCAAGTTTTGAAAACCATGGAACTGAGCAGTGGCTGCAATTGTTTTTCCCCAAGAAGGAGAACAATTCAGATATGAATGGGCAATTTGTCCATTATTGCCTCTCCTTCTTTCTTGCATATATATATATATATTTTCATGTTGTACCATTGATGGTTGAGCAGTAAAGGATATAGTTCAGTATTTTCATTTTAAGGTGTGTATCTAAGAGATTCTATAATTCTGGTTTTACAAAATTATACTTGTTTTGTGCTGAACTTTTAGAAGAGGGTGCACGTTTTAGGGCTTTTACCAATTTCTCTTTGTTTTATAATCAAAGCAGTAAAGGGCTCCGTCCTTCACTGAAAATGTTCCTGCATGGCTCTAATGTCCCCCAAACCAGAGCTCTTCCTGTCTGGTTGGTCACTTATGACGGTGTGTTATATTCAAGAGCAGTAACAATCAGCAGGCCAGAAGGCTGCTGAAGTAACTGAAGATGAGGAGGGTGTTTCTCAATGAAAGACACCAGTAAGCTCCAGGTCAGTCCTCACGTTCCATTCCCTTGGCTTGGTTCCCCTTTTCTCCTTACCCACAGTTTCCTCTGTCTTCAACCTCTCATCCCAAGCCAATGCCCATCTTGCTGGGGACTTGAGGAAACCACAAGGATAACTGCCCTGTAATCCCTCCAATTTATACTTATTGATGGGAAATCAGTGATCTACTGTTATTACGGAGAATCTTTAGCCAACACAATTCGAGGGTGGAAGACACACAGAGAAGCATCTTGCTTTCATTTCAGGGCAGCCGAGCATGTTCTGGCTTTCCTGCTAGTTAGCTGAGCGACAGAAGAGGATTTGAAAGAGGGGGTTGTACTCAGACTCCTCAGACCTTCTCTAATGGTAATATTTTGTAATACGAAGGATAAAACCTACAAAGAAACCAGCTAGATGTCACTTATGTCTCCTCCAATATGTCAAGTCCTCCTTGGCTTCAAAATAACAATAGAACCCTCTTTTCTTCTCCTGGCACATTCTCAGCTTATAAAACGTGCGGCTAGTTTTGTGAGGTGGGGGGCTTGCCATCCCGAATCCTCTTACCCAGCTCTCTCATGCCCCTCACTGCCAGATCTGACCTCCCCACCTCCTGTTTTGCTACCTCCCTGTATTGTATCTTGGTCACAGTCTTTGAAGGGTTGTCATGCAGACATTCTCAATCATGGCAGACCTGCCTTAAGAACATCAGAAAGGAGGAAATAATGCCATGAACATCTTTTTTGGTTATAGCTCTATCTCCAGGACGTTAGAGCACTGCCTGGTATGGAATAGATGCTAAGTAAATATTGTGGATCTTAGGGCCACATCCTCATGTCTTGTCACACTTTGGATAGGTGGCTCTAGTTCTCTGTCACCACTCCTCCCCATACCCAACCATAACCCACAACTTTTTTTTTTCTCCTTCTATATGATTCCTTTCGTAGGTTAATCTATAAAACTATCCTATCCACTAGATTCATAATATTTTTTAAAGATTTTATTTATATTCTAGAGAGATAAAGAGAGAGGGAGAGAGTGAGGGGAAGGGCAGAAGGAAAGGGAGAGGGAAACTCAAGCAGACTCTGTGCTGAGTGTGAAGCCCGATGCAGGACTTGATCTCACGACCCCAAGATCATGACCTGAGGTGAAATGAAAAGTTGGATGCTTAACTGACTGAGCCACCCAGGCACACCTAGATTAATAATCTTAATGTTACATTTCATTTCTTGGATAAGCCATTTGAAATTAGTTTGATTTTCTGATTATTATTATGACACTGATACCATAAGAAAAAAGCAGTCAGAGAACTTTGAGATAAATGATAATGCTTGTCTTTGAATCCAAAAGACTTTGGGCTCTTCTAATGAGGAGTCAATGAAAGCCAAGTTTCCTCCACTAATAATATACTTGGTCAGAAGGTAATAAAGTCTAAAAACAGATGCCTGCATGATAGTCACACCCAGGGATTTTTATTATCATGAACTCTATTTCAAGTGGTAGTAATAGGAAGATTAAACTTTTTTTTTAAAGATTTTATTTATTTATTTGTCAGATAGAGAGAGAGAACAGGAGCAAGCACAGACAGACAGAGTGGCAGGCAGAGGGAGAAGCAGGCTCACTGCTGAGCAAGGAGCCCGATGTGGGACTCGATCCCAGGACGCTGGGATCATGACCTGAGCCGAAGGCAGCCGCTTAACCAACTGAGCCACCCAGGCGTCCCTAAACTTGTTTTAATATAGGACTTTATTCCATCTAATAAATACATAATTCACTCTGTCTCACTTTTTCTCATCTACAAGCATAGGCACTGTAAAGGGACAATATGAAATCAAAGTTCAACATTAATACACGAAAACTGTGTCACAGAACCCCTTGTTGTTCCCAGCAGTGTTGGCCCTGGGATGAACTTCTGTTCCCCAAATAAGTGGGACAGGCTTTTGGAAAGCAAATTTTCTCAAGTTTAGAAAAACAATACTTTTCATGCCCCCCACTAGATCACCAAGGGGTCTATTACTGAGAGGCACAGACATCATCCTTGGGGTTTTAAGTCAAACCTTCCAGTGGAAAATTGCCACTGATTCCCCCAGTCTCCAAGGACCAACTTCATTCCATCTGGGGTGGTACCAGCTGGGAATTCTAGGGCTTAGAAGGTAAGATCCTTCGTTTGTTAGGGTCTTAGCTTTGTCAAAGCACCTCTTGTCTGGGGAGCTATCCAAGGTGCTGTCTGAAACTCCCTGTCTATTTTGTCCCCAGTGTTGACATATATTTCTATCTTGAGCCTCTCCTTTTGCATTTGTCTAATCCTGAAACCATTTCTCTTTCCCAATTTGGAATCTTCCTGACCGTCACTTCCTTCCAAATCCTGAGATGTATTGTGTTGCATTCATAGCTTGCCCTCAGCTGACCCTTTGCCTGCATTTTGTCTTGACACTGCTTCGTCTGACTTAATTCTTGCCCTCTCTCACCCTTTCCTCACCTGGGTTTTGTGTGTCTATAGCATATGTCAGCTAAGTGATAGAAATCAGGACTTAATCAACAAGAAAAATTAAGCCTCAAGATATATATGATTTTATTTTTGTGTTAATATAAATTGCCTGCATTCTATACTATTGAAAAAAAATAGTTTTCTAATAAGAAAACCATTAGTTATACAGAGCCTAGAAGGACAAATAGAAAAATAATTTTCATTTATTATCTTTCAGCATGTTTGTTAAAGTAAATTAAATATTCAGCTACTGTTGGCAAGATCAATATTATTTTGGGAACATATATTTGTTATGTAGATTTTAATCATATTTGTAATTTTTACCTGCAATAAAGCAAAGAAAATTGTTTTGGCTATAGTAGTGGATGACCCATTCTGCCAATTTGTTAAAATGTATTTTTAAGGTACATTTTTTCAAGATTTGGAGCACTCCAAATTTACACAGAGTGCCAAAATTGCCTGCAAGTGAATACATTTTAATGTAATCATAACAATTGATGTTCCCATAGAAATGCTTTTATATGCTTTCAGAGAAATTTTTGTTCCATCTGACTTCCACTACAACGCATATGTTGTCTCTATAAGAAGAAGGAAATCCACGTGAACTTTGAGCACTGTGGATACACATCAGGTGTTGTGCAATCGATTGTGTAACAGCAAGTGCCCTCTGTTATTTCAGCTTCTTCTACAATGATCACACTGTCTTGAGAAAGAAAAAAACAAACCTCTAAGCACGCCACCCTCTGTTCTCTAGCTATGAAGAGATCATCTGCCTTGAGTGTTACTTGTGGTGTTTATACTAGCAGTTAGGGTAGAGCCATGACTGCATGGACCTGTCCCTGTTCCTTTCCCTAGTCCCCTTATGACCACTGACCCACATCTCCAAGACAGTTCTTGAGATTAGGGGTGTAGATCATTACCATTAACAATTTTTTTTTACGTCTGTGCAAAACTAACAAACCCTCCTGGGATTGAGCTCTTGCCCTTGGCTCCTAACCAACTCTTAGCATGGACGCACCACATTTTTACTGGGCCAAGATGAGTCTTGACTCAATTTAGACTTTAGTATAAACAGAACTGGAGCAGTTGACAGATCTGTTTTAGCAGTCGAACCTGTTCTTCCAACAAAACCTATAAGAGAGCCTGACAAATGATCTAGATAAAAAGTGAGTTGCACAGTTGGAAGTCTGGGAACCTGGTCCCCAGAACCCTCCCATCGCCTGAGGGGCTTTGGGACTCCACAGAGGTCTGTGTGAGAGCTACTGATTGTCTAATTCCTTTACTTTACAGATGGGGAGACTGAGGCTTGGAGAGGTTAACTCACTGTTCATGAACACACAGTTCATGAGGTAGGGGCAATGTTGAGATAAGAGACTGGTCTCTGGCCCCCTCCTGCCGCCCAGTTCACAAACTCTGCCTCCTGTCCTCCCCCTCCCCCATTTCCTCATGGTTGAAGGGAAGAGATCGTGCACTCACTCTGACTTCGTGTTGACAGGCCTTCCCCCTCCCCAACTAAAACATACTCTATTTCAAACTGGCTTAAACTAGAGGATTTCATCACCTAATGTAAATTAAAAGTTCTGGCTTTAGGTGCAAGGAAGTACTTAAAAAATGCTGTCCAGTTCAGTCTCCTCTTCATTTCTCTTGGTTCTGGCTTCTGCTGTGCTGGCTGCATTTTCAGGGGGCTTTCTTCAAGGGCTCTGACAGGTGGAAGCATCCAGCATTCTTACAGGGAATGGTTCCTAGGGAAAGAAGGCTTCTCCTAGCGAAATTCTCCAAATTGAGCCTCATTTACCTGAGTAGGTCCATGTGCTCACTCCTGAAGCAACCTGTGTGGCCAGAGGGCAGGGGCGACCTGATTGGTCAGACCTGGGTCACGTGGCCACTCCTGAAAAAACTGGGGGGTGGTGGTTGGGGTCAGTGCCACTCAAACCATTTGGGCTGAAACTAAGGAAGGGCAGGTTCCACAAGGAAAAAACAGGGTGCTGCTAACCAGAATGGTGAGGAAATGAATGCCCGGAGGTAAAAACAACACACATCTCCTGCAACGTCAACTCTTCATTGGCCTTTGAGGCTGATCCTTGGAGACAGAGGCGGGAAGGCTCATCACAGAGCTGCCTGGTCTGTTGCTGCTTCTGCAGGAACCCAGGCTCCTCTCTCTTGTGGACTCTTCCATTGTATTATTGCTCAATTTGGGAACATACAGGGATTTTAAAATTCTTCTTTAAAAGCACAGAATTTTAAAAAGAAGATTTTATTTATTTATTTGGCAGAGAGAGATCACAAGTAGGCAGAGAGAGATAAGAGGGGAAGCAGGCTCCCTGCTGAGCAGAGAGCCCGATGCGGGGCTCGATCCCAGGACCCTGAGATCATGACCTGAGCCGAAGGCAGAGGCTTAGCCCTCTGAGCCACCCAGGTGCCCCGAATTTATTTATTTTTTAAAAGATTTTATTTAGTTGTTTGATAGAGAGGAGAGAACAAGCAAAGGGAGCAGCGGAGGGAGAGAAAGAAGCACGTTCTCTGCTGAGCCCAATGTGGGACTTGATCCCAGGACCCCTGAGATCATGACCTGAGGCAAAGGCAGATGACCAACCAACTGAGCCACCCAGGCACCCCCGAAAACACAGAATTTAAATGTACCTTACAGTTTTGGAGGCATTTGGTGGCAAAGTCTAGATATTCCATGAGAGGGTTTGACAGCTTGATACATTTGAGTGCGTATAGTCAGGAGTGGGTGAAACAAGATCAGAAACCTTCCAGGAAAGTCTGTAAACAGCACAGTATTGACACTCCCTGGTTGCTCTGCTCTCCTTCATCCCGTTTCCCCCGGGGCAGTTTGTTTGTACGTGCTGAGCAAGGATATGAACTGAGCAAGGTGCATAGCCAGGCTAGCTCAGGCGCACACTGTCAGGCATGTTCTGGGAGGGAAAGGCTACCTTTAGGTTTCCTAGGTGAAGAAATAACATAGACAGTGGTGAAAGAGATTGGTTTAGGGTATCACAGTGTTCATCCTGTCATTTTGCAGCAGGACATAATTTAGGCTCCAACTAGAGGTATTTTAGGAGACTAACTAATGGAAATGTGGACCTGGAAATCCAGAAACTTGTGTTCTGTCTCAATTCTGCAATAGATTGGTGGACTTTGATCCAATTTCTCATTCTCTCTGGGCCTTAGTCTCCCAGTCCTAAAAAGTAAAGTTTGCCAATATAATAGCGGACTTTCATGTAAATCAGTGTTTCATGGTATATGATACCAGGGTGGTTCACAGGACTGTTTTAGGTGGCACATGCCATATTTCTTAAAACAATTATGCATATTTTTCCAGTTTTGTTGACATATAATAACAATATATAATAACATACTAATAAATAAATGTTATATGTATTTTTTTAATGTACTGGACTAACCAGCACAGCAATTCCCAAATTTCATGGCTACCACTGCTAAGGAACCAGGTAAAGTAAATATTATATTTTTAAAGATGAATATGGCTGAAGAAGAACATTAAGTAATTGGTACATAGATAAAGCAAAGCCCCAAGGGTGGGACATAAGTTATAGAATTTGAGAAAACCCTGATGTACATGACCTCAGTATAAAAACATTTTTCGATAGAGTAGTATAATAATGATTTGACAGTCAGGGAGTCTGAGACTATGCTTTACTGAGAACCTATACAACGACACATGCTGTACCAGGGACTTCCCATGAGTGACATTACTACATTTTTTAAGTAAGAACTACCTGATTTTAAAACCGTGTACTGTCCACCAGCCACACTATGCCTGCAGGGCTCAGGGCTCACACAGAGGTAAAAACCGAATAGTTCAATATTTGTATATACTGTGGAATGATCACAAGAGTCAGACTAGTTAACATGTGTCACCATATACAGTTACAGTGTTTGTCCCGTGATGAGAACTTTTAAGATCTACTCTCTCAGCAGCTTTCAGATATGCAACAGTGTATTATTAACTGTGGTTATCACTCTGGACATTACATTCCCATGACTTATTCATTTTATAACCGGAACTTTGTCCCTTTGGCCTCCTTCGCCCATTTCGCGCAGCCCCCCTCCCCCGCCCCTGTCACCTCTCTCAGCCACCAGTCTGTCCTCTGTTGCTATGAGCTTGGGTTTTCTGTGTTGTTGTTGTTGTTGTTTTTTCCAGATTCCATATATAAGTGAGATCAGATGGTTTTTGTCTTTCTCTGGCTGCTTTATTTCACTTGGCCTCATGCCCTGTTTTTCCATAGTGGCTGCATGGCTGCACCAGCCTGCATTCCCAGCGGCAACACATAAGGTCTCCCTTTTCTCCACATCCTTGCCAACACTTGTTATTTCTTGTCTCTTTGATACTAGCCATTCTAACAGGTGTGAGGCGATGCCTCGTTGTGGTTTTGATGTGCATTTCCCTGGTGATGACTGATGCTGAGCATTTTTTCATGTGCCCGTTGGCTGTCTTAATGTTTGGGAAAATGGCTATTCAGATCCTCTGCCCATTTTTAACCGGATTACTTATTTACTATGGAGTTGTATGAGTCCTTATATGTTTTAGATATGAATCTCTTATCTAATATATGATTGGCAAGTATGTTCTTCCCACTTGATAGTTTTCCTTTTCATTTTGTGGATGGTTTCCTTTGCTGTATCTTTCAATTACGTACCATTCTGTATTCAAAATAATAAAAATAATAATGAAATTTTTAGAAAGTTGAGTCCACGTGGAGAGTGTGGTCCTGAAGCTCTGAGAGACAGTGTTCGTGTCACCCTTTGCCACCCCTTTCCTCACTTAGCTTGGACCACTGCTGTGCTGGGAAAGGCATACATCCACAGGCTAGCATGTGCAGAAACTTCTGGAAGGCTGAATCACAGAGGTTAGAAAGGAGAAGGAACCACATCTCCCCCCTTTGTCTGGAAGGGTCCACAGTGATCCTCTAAAACAAATAGCATCTTTTCACAGAAGAATTGTCTTGGAGCTTGGGGTTGCCAGGTAACATAGATTTGAATTTCAGATAAATGACAAATCATTTTTTTAGTATAAGCGTATTCCATGCAATATTGGGGGGTATGCTTAAGGACTTTGAATTACTTAATCTGGCAATCCAAGTGGGATCCAGAACCTGGCTTCTCATCAGGCAGTGCATTTTCTCTGGACCTAGCTTTCCTGATCTGTGAAATAAAGGATAATGATTATCTAGCTCTGCCCTGGGGTAGCTGCAAAGCTGAAATAGACCCCCTGCTTTGTAAACGGCTGCTCTAAAATTAAAAGGAATAAACACAGTTGCTCTCTGTGTTCTTGTCCTTAGAACCTTGGTCTCCATAGCACACAACTCATCAGAACCACTGCCTTGTTTTTCTACCAAATTGGCTATGATTTCTTATATGTCTTGGGCACATCATCGTACATTTATTTTCATATTTAAAGAGGATTTCTGAAACATATTAGCAGGGACTTCATTTCTAGTGTTTACTGTTATTGGCTTTAAAAGCGTTGCCTTATTTTAAGCCATCTTTACCGTGGTGAATGAATGGCAGGCTATCCTGCTGAACTCACTTAGTCTATACTTACTGAACACTCAGTATGTGCCAGACCTTGGGGCTAAAGGGGTGAGTAGAATAGACACAGCGCCTGCCATCATTGTGCGCATGGTCAGACTAAGGTTCAGCAGGGAGAGAACCAAAGAAAAAGAGCAAACAGATAAGAAGAGTGCTTCTCAAGCCTGGTTTGACATGAGAGCCTCTGGCAAGGAGTCTACAAATTCTGTTTATAGTAGGGTAACTAACTATCCCAGTCTGCCTAAGATAGAGGGGTCTCCCAGGATGTGAACTGATGTCTGGGACTCCCCCGGTGATTCCAAGGTGCCTCCAAAATTGAGAGCTGCTGGGTTAGGAAGAATGTAGAACATGTTGGCTCTTGACCTCAGGAAAGACTGTCTGGCAAAGGAGGCTTTCTCAGGCCATGTGTATGTGGTTACTGCCACAGACAAGGAGAGAGTGCATCATGGACTAGACCAGGCACCCCGCTACCTTGGGAAAAGTCTTGGAAGGAGCAGGCGTCTGGCTCAGGGTGGACAGGGAGTGGCTCTGATTAGTATATCAGAGAGACGCCAGACTGCCCAAGCCAGGGGTGTCCCAGCTACTCCCAGATCCCCAGAACTAGCCGCAGGGGCCCTGTAAACAAGATTAATTGGGAGGGAACAGACCCCAGAAGCAAAATTGCCCAGAAAACAAAGGACAGAATAAAACACGTTAGCCTACCAGGCAACCCCATCCACTCTTCTTTGCTCTGTTAATAGATGAAGTTGTGTTCATTATGTTTGAAAAATAAAAAGATTTAAAGCCACAAATCTAAAGCAACTCACTCATTTAAAAGATATTCTGAGGTTTACTTTCATTTAAACCCTTCTTTCTATTATTATGTTCAACCTTTGTAAGTTATGTCTTCTCCATAATGCAGCAACAAAAAACTGTCTTCATCCCTGTAGCTGTACTTTCTTTTTACGTTGAATATTCTTATTCCTACTTGCCTTCATACTTTATAATAGGTATAAAATGCTGAATTTGAAATGAGAAAGTGCAAATAAAAGTAAATATGTATATATATCTATTTTTATGTAAACATATATATTTAAAATACATTTTAATTCAGATTTATTTATTTACCTGTACTGTGGTGAAATTTTCATAGGCACTCCTATCTCCTTCTGGTTCGTATGAAGCTGAAATGTGTACAACTCCTTTTGTTTGACAAAATTGCCTTGCATAATACATGAGCAAAATACATAATACTCTGCTCTCAGCAGCATTATTGGCAAAACTGGTAAGATAGGGCTTAGAGTCTCTTATAAGTCAAAATAAGAAAATTTCCTTGTAAATGAACAGGTATTCCATGAAAGAAAAATCCTTTTCTCCCTTCCAGGTGCACCCGGGAAACCTGTCATAGTGTTCGTTTACCTGCGGTCTCCTGAGGTCATTACCCTCCATATTTCCTAAGTTTCCAAGGAATATCTTCCCTGCCTAGCAAGTCCTGTAGTGGAAAATGTGTCCCGAGAAGTGACTTTTTTGATAGAACAAACGCTATCAGATAATGCAGGCTTTTCTGCTGTTTTCATACTTCTTTGTTAAACGTTGTATCAAGCGTGGCTCCCTTTCCAAATACCCCATGACCTTTCACTGTCAGTTCATCATTTGGTTTTCTGTTGATGGTTGCTAAGGTAAACTTCTCTTCTTCAACTGCCACTGGGGCCAGCAGGGTTTCAGTCTGCACCCTGCCCAGGCCCTGCAAAGGAGGGTGGAACCGACATCTGCGGTAGTGGTTTCAAATGTTGGTAGATTGTTTACACTGGAGATTGCCTGCTGCCGTTCGTTTTTACTTTTGCCAGGCTTAATGCTTTGTAATCTTTTAAGACTACTTTCGCAGTGTTAGCCAGGATATGAGAATAATTTCCCCGTTGTCGGGGGAACGAAAGTGGCATTCGGGAAGTCTAAGCAATGCTGACCTCATCACTTCCCGATGTATCGCTGATCTCTGCACTTTGGAACTCCTCGAAATTTGAAACTGATAAAACTATAGCTCTCTTTAATCTAGAAATGTCACACGCTGAAGCATTTTCTGAATGCCTCCCAGAAATTCTGCGTTCCAGAAAGGCAAAGAATTTTATTTTAACAGTCCTTTGTGTATCTTGACATAATAAGAATTTGAGTTTCGGGAAGTTAACAGTGGGAGCATACATGAAAATATTAAGTATAGTGTGGGTTGCCATTGAAATTACATTAAATGCCACATTTCCTAGGATAACAGTACATTGAATTGAAACTCAAACCTAATGAGAAATCTCCATAATAAAAAAGACTTTTTTTTTAAGATTTTATTTATTTGTTAGAGAGAGAGAGAGCAAGCACAGGCAGACAGAGGCAGAGGGAGAAGCAGGCTCCCTGCCGAGCAAGGAGCCCGATGTGGGACTCGATCCCAAGATGCTGGGATCATGACCTGAGCCGAAGGCAGCCGCTTAATCAACTGAGCCACCCAGGCGTCCCATAAAAAAGACTTTTAATGCATCTTTTATATATAGATATAACAGAAGAAATCTATCATCAGGAAGTTTATTCATTTCTTTAAAAATATAGAGAGCACCTACCAGGAGGCAGATAAATGTGATATGTACCCTCATATGCTTAAAACCTAGTGAGGAATACAGATAAGTATATTGCCTGGAAAAAGCAATATCTAAATGTACAGTTGTCGAGGTTGTGTACTGCACAGTGGTACATAGTGGCTCTCTTGAGCTAATACCCAAATGAAGTGTAGGAGTGAGCTAGGAAAGGAGGCAAGAGCTAGTAGAGTGAAATGTATGAAGGAAGGGAAATGAAAGAAAACACCATGTGAGAAGGCCAAGAAGCAAGAGAGAGTGTGGCACCTTAGCATAAAGGAGCTAAAAGAAACTCTGTGCTGCTGTAGACTGTGACAAGGATGTGGTGGTGAGCCAGGACAGCCAGAACATCAGGGCCTTATAAGTCAAGGACAGTGGCAATTCTCTCAGGTGTTTTAGGCCAGAAAGTGATACAAACACTGTGGCTACCATGTGGAGATCAGATTTGAGTAGGGTAAGGTTCCCTGTACAAGCATGAAGCCTACCTCAATACTCCAGGCAGAAGCTAGTGTTCTGAAATGGAGCAGGACAGGAGATCTGGTGGAATGGATGGCTTGGAGAGGAATTTAGGAAATTAAGTCATCAAGACTGATAGAATTATGGGAAAAGAGGGAGAAGGAGATATCAGTGAAGATGCTGAGCTTTCTTAATTGTTCACTAGGTAGTCAGGGGCTCAAGTCACTCATATTTGGAACCAAGGGGAAGAACAGGATCGGGGGTAAAGAGAATGGTTTTGGTCCAAAGGGAGAGGCCCACCAGGAAGTCAGACACATGGGTCTGGAAGGCAGTGAGGGATCAGGCTGGCGAAAGAGATTTGGGAAGCTGAAATTCAGGGGGTGTGAATCAGACAGGTATTTGGAAAGCCTGGAGCAGAAACAAAAAAATTGCTGGTTTAAACTTGCACTTGCTTTTCTCTGTCATGATGAAAAGTACAGAGGTAAGAAGTCCAGACTGGTTGGAAGACTCTACAGTATGGGCAGGAACCCAGCCCCTTCGGTGGTTCTGCCAGGGCCCCGGCAATGACTCCCAACCTCAGGTCACTTGCTAGAATGACCAACTGTGTCAGTTTGTTGGGGACTCAGAGGGTTCCCAGGATATGAGACTTTTTGTTTTCAAGCCAGGAGACTCCCAGGTTAACTTAGATGAGTTGGTCACCCCAGTGACCCCCTGAGTTTAACATGGCCACTGCAACTCCAGCTCAGATGGGAAGACAAGCCAACTGCCCATGTTTAAAGTGGCTTTCCTGGAAACCCCATCCAACAAGGTTCTCTTCCATCTCTGCGTGGAACTTCGTTACTGGCCACCTCTGCATACAGGGACAGCCTAGCAGGGTGCAAGGGCCCTGGCTCAGTGTAGTCCCAGCCCCCATCAAGCTAGCCTTCTTCCTTCTTCAAAGGAAGTGAGACAGAATGGATACTGGGGAGGCAATCCCTGCTACAGGGGAAAAGACTCATCGGAGTACAGAAACCAGACCCACAACCACTTAAAACAAACACTTAAAGAGACAAAAGAAGGTGAGAAGATCCCAAGGAGAAGTCTGAGAAGAGCAGGTGGAAAGTAGGAGCAAAATTAGGAGAGAGGGTATCAAGGAGCCCAGAGGAAGAAACCATTTTGTGACCAAGGGAAGTCACAGAGGTTAATGCCACTCGTAAAGGAATTTATGAACAAAGCCACCTCTCAGGTGAAAAGTATCATAACATTTCCTGCAGAAATTCCCCTCACTCCCCAAAGGCCTAAACACCCCAGATATGGGAGAAGTTGCTGAATCACAGAAAAGAAGAAGTGAGACCGCAGCTACCCCCGTGGCCTTCTCCCAGGACGAGTACCGATGTTGGCAGCTTCTGGTCATACTCTGGTCATTGGGTCTGCCCTGGGCCTCCCCATTGCCTTTAATGTTGATGCAAGTGGCAGTGGAGGAAAGCGTCCAGGCACCAGTGCACAGCAAGGTGGCTTTCAGCCCCTGCATGCATGCATGCAAAGTTTCTGCAGTTCTACAGTCCAGGGCACAGCTCTGGTTCCACTGGTGAGTGGCGGCAATTCCTCCTGAAAATGGATACCCAGAAAGCTGAAAAGCCCATTTCTACAGCAGGAAAAGGGATCCCCCTGCCCGCAGCCCTATGTGCTAGCATGGCACTAAAACCCGTACGTGGCAATTTGAAGCTGCTCTTTAAATGCAGACTTTTCCTTTCTCCTAAAGCAAATTGGTATTTGAAACCTTCCCCAACAGGAAAGCCTCTGCTATACCAGAGGTTTCCTTCTGGGAGGGGTTTCTTACCACTCGGGACCAAAATAGGACTGCAAATGCCAGTCATTTCTTCTTAATTATAAATCATTTTATCTGTTATATTTCTGAAGTAAGTCCTCCCTATGTAGTCACCCTACAAATCAGCCCTCCTCAGTGCATTGCTTTCTGGCAGGATTTAGATTTAAGTGCATACCTTTCAGATCTCATTCATCTCTTTATCCATGGAGGCTAACTAAACACCAGGGGTTTGGAGCAGTTTTATTGAGTGGGAATGACAAGTTTCTTGGAACTTTGTCATTTTTAGGTACCTCATATGGCAAGGAGAGGGTAGGAGAGAAGCTCTTCCTATCAAAAACATTTACTGAAAAGAGATGTGCCTTGTAGGGAGCCCCTTTTGAAGGCAGCAGTGAGGTTGGAAGTCTGGCAGACTTGCTCGTGTTGGATAATACAGGGCACCCTGTTGTCTGACACCAGGGGTCCAGGCCAGCACAGACATTGATTACAACACAAGATGCACACATAGTTCCTTCTGCTCAGTGCTAATGAGTAATTACTTACTAGGACATTGGACTGAAATGCTGGGCTGTGTCCTGTACTTATGAGTCTCTGCCGGTGTCATCCTGAATGGCTCTTTGTTGCCCCAGTCCCCCGTCCCCAGCAGTATCTACAGAGGATAACGGCTGGGGTTTTCTGAGCCTAAGATCATGTAGTCTCTGTCCACTGTCACTAATCCAAGTGCAGGCGCAGATGTCTTACTCTGCACGCGTTGATTCTGACCTTTGTTTTGTTACCATCCTTTGCGGGTGGTGGGGGGGTATACTACTGTAAGTCACTTATAAGACATACCCTAATTTTAGAAAACTCTACATGTTTAAAAGCCTTTTAAATTTGAGGCAAGATGCTAAAAAGTTAATCTGGTTATCATGTTATCAATATGAAGAGTATGTGTAGAAAAGCCAAAATGGGCTTCCACAAAGAAACATCAATCTCTCCAGGATTCCTCAATCAGGGAAAGGGCAAAAACTTTGCTCTCCTGCTATGAGAAGATGAATACAAGTATGAAAAGATAAATTAATAAAGAGACAGGCAAGGAAATATTTGGAGGCAGCATGGAGCGGGGGAGGGGGGGCGGGCATGGACTTGGAGCCCGACCTTGGTTGGGTAGCTTTGACCCTGCTGCATTAACCTTCCTGAATCTCTCTCTCCTCCCTCGTGAAGTGGAACTTCCGCCTGATGGGATCATCTGTCAGGACTGAGAGGGAAGAACACAGGTCAAGAATCCCATGCCTGTAACGCAACAAACGTCATTTCCCTTTGAATCTTTGTTTCTTCTCCATATGTATCCATAAATTGTTTAGCAAACCACAGAGGATACTGGTAAATCTAGAACAGAAGATGAGAACCCTTTATGCAAACCATAGAAATTTGTGATTTTTTTCTTTGATATTTTCAGAACAGAGCATTCTTCTGCCAGAGGTAATCAGTAGATTTATTAATAATTGTGAGTCTGATTGAGGAAAAAAGCAGATATTCACAACCCCAAGTATTTAATATAGTGTTTTTTCACATTTGAGAAACACTGTGCTATTTATTTTCCAGCGATGTGTAGTCAATTTTTTGACATCTCAGTTTTCGAGAACCCCTATGCCCACTGCATTTTTATGCATTTGACTTTTTAATTTTTTGGAAGTCTTTGATGTGCAAAGAAAGCAAAACTCCTTCCAAATGGAAGCTGGTGGCTTATACGTAATTGAAGATGCTGCTCTGTGGAGGCGTCCTCTCCCCACAATAGACAAAACCCCTTATGAATGTCTGGTGGGTCTTTGCGTGCATTGTCGTCCGGGCTGCTTTGATCAGTTGGTAGATCTGGGAGATGATTGTCATAGCCGAGATTGCGGTGGGGCGGTAACATGGGACAGAGCGGAAGGGGCTGAGATATGCCCACAGCTGTAGAGCAGGCACGAGGGAGAATGGATATGGGTGCAGATGTGTCTCCCGTGCAGCAGGCAGGAGCTGGCCTCAGAAGGATGGGATGATGGGCAGCAGGTAGAACCCGTGGGATCAGTGAGGTCCCCCCCGGGATGATGAGATGGGTTAGCCGTTCCTGAGAGTGCGCTGATCAGATATCAGGAAAAATAAGAGCTAACATTTATTAAGAGTTGACCACAAGTCCTTGGGCATGGGGCTAAGAGCTTTACTTATGTTTTACTTATGTTTATGTTTTAAACATAACTTGACTTATGTTACCGTGTTTAACCTCTGAAAATCCACAAAGTGGCTCAGCACACTCATTTCACCAACGAAGGTAGCGTGTGTCCGATAGCGTAAGTAACTGGCCCGAAGTGCCATGATTTGTGGTGGGTTTGGGATTTGAACCAGTGTTGAGCTGGAGCAGCAACGACTTACCCACTCTGCCATGTGCCTCTACAGGGGGGGCCCCATCCAGGGAGGCAGGCAGTAAGCCGTTCGGGAAATCTGGTGAGAAGGTCATCGCCTGAGTTCAGGGGCTGGACTTCAGCCCCAGGAAGGAAGCTGCCAAAAAAGAAGGCCATGTCCTTGTGTTAGATGTATGTGGTCCTAAGAGCTAACAAAATAAAGATGTAGGCATAATTATCAGAGCTGGGTCACGAGGCTTCACCCAGGATCACACCAGGAGTAAATGTGCTGAACTCCACTTTGGATGTTGAGTAACCCTGGATGAGAGCCCAGGGGGCTTAGCTGTGAGGACAGGTGCTACCGAGGACCAGCAGCCAGGAGGGGCCCAGCACTGAAGAGCAGAGTTGTAGACGTCAACATGGAAGGGTCAAGTAAGGTGAATGGAGGGAAGACTGTTGTCACTACCAGCATTGAAAAGGTGCTCCTGGTCTTCTACCAGAACAAATATTGGCTCTCAACCATACTGGACAAATAGGAGGCAATATAAATTTCTCACTATCTCTGGAACAACTAAAAGACCCCCCTCACCCCAATGATAAAATAAATAACTAACAACATTACAATGTACAAAGAATTTTTATAGACATCATTTTAATCAGGATCTTACAATGACTGTAGATGGGAAGTCGTACCTCACTTGAGCTTGAATTTATGTTCTTAACTTAGCACAAAAGATGGAAATCAGATACCGTCAAAACTGCCCTTGAAGCTTCCTTAATTATAGAGGAAGTTTCTATGTATAGTTTTCTATGTATTACACTATTTCTATGTACAACACAGCTGATTTTCCTTTTAGTTTTGAAATACATAAATAGATTTTATTTAGTGGCTATTTGTATGAACTTATGTGAATGTATATGTTACAGTGGTTGGGTCATTTGCAGTTGGTTTGGGTTTTTTTGTTTGAGTACATTAACTGCTTTCCTAAATAATGAATGTATACGTAATAGGACTCCGTTGTTGTATTATCCCATTTTGCAGATAAAGGAACTGATGACACAGTAAGCCTATGCATGATGGAAATTTAAACAAAGGTTATGCTTTACAAATCCCAGGTGGGGTCCATCACATGGTTATCCCGGCATGACCATCACTCCTGAAGGGCAATACATTCATCAGCAAACAGAATTGCGGGGATGCCAAGAAGCCCCCCATGATTTCACATCCTGGCCACACTGCCATAGCAATGGCCTGGGATTTAAGTTCCAGCACACTGCGCCGGCTAGTAGAAGTCATTAATACATTGAACTCTAGCTGGACAGATGTGTTGAGCAATTGAATGTGACCTTGGAACTCTGTTCGTGATGTCTGCCTTCACTGATATAGAACAGACTTTTCTATTGTTTTCTCATGCATACATGTGACTAGAAGACACTCATACCCTGAGGTTCATTGAACCCGACCTTTCTGGTAGGGAGGTTTAATTATTGGGTTTGATTGCTGACTTACTTTTAAAGGAAAAAATCTATCTGGAAGTTTATGGCCCTTTTCTGACCCATCATAAAGATTTTATCATTTCTAATAAATATCTTATAAATCAGCTCAAACTGCCTAAGCAACAGTATTTGAGGGGTATCCTTTGCTCCCCTCCTGTCATCATGACTCCAACACTGTGGCCAATAAATCTTTCCCCAGACCCTTGACCTGATGCACCAATCTACATGTGATCTCTGCCGTTCTTCGCCTTTTTCTTATTTGTTTGTGTTTAATGTCCCCAGAACATTATTTTCTTTTCTTATTGGTTAAAAAAAGGTGAAGAAAGGGAATGATGTTAGCAAGAATGGTGCAATGAGGACTTCAGAAAATCCTGTCCGCATAAAAGCCATGAAAACAGTCAACAGTTGTGAAAATCGACTTTTTAAGAACTTGAAATTACTCAAAGACTTGCAACATTGGGACTGTTTATTTATTATATAAATCAATGGAATAGAATTGAGAGTTCAGAAATAAATCCTTTTATCTATGCTCAATTGATTTTCAACAAGATGCCAGAACAATTTAATGGGCAAACATGAACTCAAAATAGATCAAAGTCCTAAATGTAACAGCTAACACTATAAAACTCTTAGAGGAAAACATAACGGTAAACCTTTGTGACTTTAAATTAGACAGTAGTTTCTTAGCTATAACATCAAAAGCATAAACAACCAAAGCAAAAATGGGAAATTGGACTTTATCAAAATTAAAAACTTTTGTTCTTCAAAAGATACCATCAAGAAAGTGAAAGACAACCCACAGAATGGGGAAAAAGTACTTGCAAATCATGTATCTGATAAGATCTAGAATATATAATCTCATAATTCAACAATAGAAAAAGAAGTAACCCAATTTTCTTAATGAGCAAAGGACTTGAATAGACAGTTCTTCAAAGATGATATGCTGGGATGTGTGGGTGGCTCAGTCTATTTAGCATCTGATTCTTGATTTCAGCTCAGGTCATGATCTCAGGGTTCAAGATGGAGCCCCGAATCCGACTCTGTGCTAAGTGTGCAACCTGCTTAAGATTCTCTCTCTCCCTCTCCTCTGCCCCCACTGCTGTAAAAACAAACAAACAAACAAACAACGTGCAAATGGCCAGTAAGCACACAAAGGGATACACTACATCATTCTTTATTAGAGAAATGAAAATCAAAAGCACAGTTAGGTACCACCTCACATCTACCAGGATGGCAACAAATAACAAAAGATGGACAGTGACAGGCGTTGATGAACACGTGGAAAAACTAGAACTTCATACATCCCTGGTGGACATGTAAATGCTGTTGCCATTTTAGAAAACAGCTCCTCACAGTTAAACAATAGAATTATCATTGACCTAATAGTTCCACTTCTCCATGTATACCTGGAGAACTGAAATGTATATTACATAAAAACTTGTACACAAATAGTCATAGTTGCGCTATTCATAATAGCCAACAGGTAGAAAATACCCACATGCCCATCAACTGATGAGTTGTTAAGTAGCAGTATATCCATAAAATGGAATATCATTCAGCCTCGAAAAAGGGCGAAATTTTAATACATGCTACAATGTGGTGAACTTTAAAACCATGATGCTAAGGGAAAGAAGCCAGTCACAAAAGCCCACATTACAGAATTCCATTCATTTGAAATTTCCAGAAAAGGCAAATAGAAAATAAATCTGTGGTTCCCAGAGGATAGCAGGAGGGAAAAAATGGATATGGGATTTCTTTTTTGGGTGATGAAAAGATTCTGGAAATAGGTAGCAGTGATGGTTGCAGAACTTTGTGTATAACTAAAAACCACTGAATTGTATTAAAAGGGTGAGTTTTATTGTGTGTAAATTCTGTTCAAGATTAACTTCCAGATATCGATCCAGATAGAATGAACGAAATACAGCGCTTCTCGGCCCTTTAGCTAAGATTGAGAGAAGAATAAATGAAATACTTCCCATGCAGAGAAGACCTCATTGCCTCAGCAGCAAAATGATTCTTTTTAATAAAGTCAGAAGAAACAACTCACCAAAAACATCATCAGTTTGTCCTAGAATAGCAATTTTATTAGTGAGAGTCCAGGGAAGGGCACCATCCCGGATACCAATATCTTTTTTATTCTTTCTTCATGTTCTAAAACTTCTTCAAAATTTACCATGTTCCTTCTCATTCATGTGGTCTAACATGACCACAACTGGTTCAGCTTAACTCTTTACGACATTGAAGCCACAAACAAGGATAAAGCACATAGTTTCATCACAAGTACTAACTCAGACTGATGGGTAAGTGACCACAGGGAACACTGTTTAGAAGGATTCTGGGCTATATCCAGGCAAGGCGGGGTTGGGGGCGGGGAGTGGTAATTAGTTAAGAAAATCTATCTTGAGCTTGGCGGTGTGAGTAGAGTTGGGTGACTCTTGAGCTCATTCTTTGATCTGGGAAAATGCATTGTTCTGCTGAGTGGATCTAAAATCAGGTCGATAAATCTGGATGCATTGTAATGGCTAATGGGCACATTCGCACAGCAGGACTGAGAAGAAATTTGAGGTCTGTGGTTTACACGCAAAATGCCAACATTTTGAAATACCCAACACTTACGGCGGAGATACCAAGATCTCTCAATAAATCGCACCGACTTTCATACTGTATACTATCAAGATATTTTAAATAATTACTTTTGATAGTATGTGCTCTCAAAGGTTCTTACTATGAGAACATTAGCATAGGCTTATAATAAAATCGGATATAGTGAGAGATTACATCAAGGAGAGATTTTTTAAAAAGTTTTTATTGAAATGCCAGCTAGTGAACCTAGTGTACTATTAGTTTCTACAGTACAATATAGTGACTCAACACTTCCATACATCACCTGGGGCTCATTACAGCAAGTGTCCTCTTTCCTCCCCATCACCTATTTCCCCGATCCCCACAGGCCCCTTCCCTCTCGTAACCCTCAGTTTGTTATTTATAGTTAGGAGTCAGTTCCTTGGTTTGCCTCTTGCTCTCCACCCCCCATCCCCAGCTTGTTTGTTTTCTTTCTTAAGTTCCACATATGAGTGCCATCGTATGTGTTTGTCTTTCTCTGACTAATTTATTTCACTTAGCATAGTACTCTCTAGCTCTAAGAGAGATTTTTTTTTTTATGGCAGTCACTGAAAAATCAAGATAATCACCAGTAGATGGGCTCTCGGAGCCTGCTGTAGCCCACATTTACTTAACTTTGAGTTTTACCTCCACGTGGAACTGTCTCCTCCCTCCTCTATGTGCTCCAGTAGCCAGATCTTTCTTTGAGAGGTGTCCAAAGGGGGCTCCTGGGTGGCTCAGTCAGTTAAGCCTCTGACTTGACTCTTGATTTGGGCTCAGGTCATGATCTCAAGGTCATGGGATTGAGCCTTGCATTGGGTTCCATGTTCAGTGGGGAGTCTGCTTGAGATTCTCTCTCTCCCGCTTCCTCTGCCCCTCCCCCTGCTCTAAAATAAATAAATATATTTTTTTAAATGTTTCTAAATAATGAGTCCTATTTCTCTGGCAGATACTGTAAATCTTTGCTTCTCAAATGTGGTCCCCAGGCCAGCAGCATCAGCGTCCCCTGGCACTTCTCAGAAATGCAATCTGTTAGAATTGCAGCATCACCCCAGACCTACGTGATGGTAACTCAGGAGTGGGCCCAGCAGGTGACTCTGGGCTCAAGTTTGAGAGCCACTGCTGAGTCGTTTCCTTCCAGAACTGGGAAAGGCAATAGGGAGTGGGAGAGTGGAGCCTGTAGGCAGCAGGCTTGGCACGGGATGGGAGACTCCAGCGGACACAGCAAGGACTTTGTCCCTTTCCTCTGCTTACCCCATGTGCCAAATCGCTACTTCCTCAGGAAAGGCTTGAGGTGCTCTCAGGAGCTCCCCTAGTCCCCATGCCCACCCCACTACCAGCCTGCTTAGAGTCCCTTCTGTGGGGACAGTAGCGGGGAGCGCGAAATGAGAATGGCACTTATACATTCCCTCTTGTCACAGAGAAGCTGCTGTTTCTGTTTAAAAAAGAGTTGTCCTTCTCTCTCTGCCTACTTGTGATCTGTCAAATAAATAAATTTTAAAAAAATTTAAAAAAATAAAAAAATAAAAAAGAGTTGTCCTCAAGAGCCCTGGCCTAGGGCTTCCAAACCCAGAGGCCCCACAGCTAGTAAATGTGCGTGAAACCCTTAGAATAGTACCTGCTTCACAGTGAGAGTTCTCTCTGTGCAGGGAGTGATGGTGTTGGTGGCGATGACAGAAGGGGCCAGATTTCCCCCCAGGGGTGCCCCGGTTGACATCTAGAAGCAGTTGGTGTTTGTACTGGGTGGGTGGCCGCTATGTTTAAAGACTGCCCATCGGAGGCAGATGTTGGTCTCGAAACCCTTTGCTGGCCAGTGAGGCTCCCTGAAGACAGCATCCTAACTGCGAGGTTGGCCATCCCCTGAGCCTCCACTGGCCCATCAGTACTCACCACAAAGCCCTTGGGCCTACCTCGGGTTGGCATCTGAGGCAGTGAGCAGGGGAAGAGGGGCTGAAGAAGATCAAGCAAAGCAAGGAGGAATTGCAGAGCCTTTCTAGTAAAAGTTTGGTGTTGGGGAGCCTAAAATGCAAGGGGTGGGGAGGTGGTTCCAGGATGGAAGGCAGCAGGTGAGATGCTGGCCATGAATGTGGGTTCCTGTGAGCATGAATGAGAGTGCGGGTCCCACAGGAGGTGGGTCCCCAAGACACACAGGCGGTGCAGGTCCCTACTAGAGGAAGCCACTGACCAGAGTCAAATTCAGAAGGCTCAGGTTACAGTTCTTGCTTCCAATCCGTTTTGTTCTGTTCTCCATGTTTTTGCATATGCTTTTCCATTTAGTTTTCAGAACTATGAGATTTTGTTGTGGAAGAGTGTAGAGGAGGAGAGTGTTACTCCTAATTTTAAAAATTAGCTGACAGTGAACTTTGCCTAGACCCCAAGATCTGAGGCAACCAAATAAATTCAGTCTACTCTAATGATACAAAATTAGATGCAGATCAAATCATTGAGTATGAGGGGAGCTGTGGAAGAAGGTTGAGTCCACCAAGGTATTCTGACTCCAGCAGAGGCATGCTGCTCTTCTGAGTTCTGAAGTTCTTGAAATCTCATGCATATGGAGACCAGGAAGATGAATGCAACATGTTCAGTAGGCCTAGTGTGAGATGATAATAGGCAGCAGACACCTGGCTTCAGTGTTGGGGGGTAATAGGGAGTAGTGGGGATTATGGCAAAAATGGAGAATCCATGCCACCGTCTGAAGAGGCAGGACTATGTTAGCTCCAGCCTGTTGTTGTCATGGGACTATGGTCTCAGTGTTGTGGGACCTTCTAGTTTTTCACAAGAAGGCAGAGATCCCATGTTCAGGCAACATCTGGGAGGCCATTGAAATGCATTGGCAGGCTGTACCTGCCCTTAGCTTCACCAGACCACAGTTGTGTATCTCCTTGAGTTGCGAACAGCAGACTGATCCTTTCCTGGCGCTCCTTTCTCTTTCAGGCCACTACATTTATGTGGACACGTCCTTTGCCAAGCCAGGGGAAAAAGCTGTGCTGCTAAGCTCTGACCTGCAGGCTGAGGAATGGAGCTGCCTCCGACTGGTCTACCAGATAACCACGTCTTCAGAGTCTCCATCAGACACGAGCCGGCTGAACCTCTATGTGAGATTTGAAGACGAAAGCTTTGATCGCTTGCTTTGGTCAGCTAAGGAACCCTCAGACAGCTGGCTCATAGCCAGCTTGGATTTACAAAACAGTACCAAGAAATTCAAGGTAAGTAGAATATAGGTGGCTGGCTTATCACACAGCACTATGCTACTCTGAGATCTTGTGAAAATTTCTGCCACTGAAATTACTTATCTCCTGAATTAGGATGCACTGCTTTAGAAGAGATATGGCCCAGAAGAATATTAGTAATTAATAATTATTAAGTTAATATTTTGTTTATTCTTTAGAAGCGCTTCTTCCCAGACTTCTTTCTTGTGTCTTTAAATGGGATTCTGTGAGAGTCTAAATGGAGCCTAAACCAAACTCTTCAATTGAAATTTATTTTTTAGTGGGCTTTAGAGAGTGTTCTCATTTCTAATCATTTTGTTTCACCTTTCTGAGTTCTGTGCTGTGTCTTCCTGACGGTCTGTTTGCTGCAAATTTTAGAACAAGACATTCACTATGTTAAATAGTTAAAGGAAGAGTGGAGATACTTTGAGAGGGAAAGATACGTAAAGGGTGTGTTCTGATTCCTTTTCAAAGATGGAGGTCGTTCCATCAGAAGTGTTGGAAGAGGAAGGTCGACCATGTGACATTAGGCTGGATGCTGTCTAGAGCAGGGAAGGAGGATGGGATCTGGACTCACTTGGCCAGATGCGAAGTGTGACATGTTGAAGCTGTGTCATGGAGGAAAGAATGGGCCTTTCACAAACACTTTCTCCGTTCTTAATTCCCCTTTCAATTCCCTATCCCATCTCTCTCCCTGAAAAAGCGTTGAAATGCAGTCTTCTCCTCCCATCAGGCAGGATGCAGGATTGAGGGAAGGAGCACTGAGGTCCGAGCTCTCTAGTTCACACTGTCCACCCAGAAGTAGGCCACCTCCTAAATCTCCCAGCGTAGTTGCCGAAGACTGGGCCAAAGTCACATAAAGAAAAGCAAAGACTTTCAGAAATGGGGCCAGAGATGACCACAACAGTGCTTGAAATCAGTCACGTAAATTGTCATGCTTCCCTTGGTTCTTTATTTAAAATTTTCAGATTTTTTTTTTTTTTAGCAATATGGAAACTACAAGTTGATTTAGGAGCCTCTTCCATCTCCTGTGGGGGTCTCCTACTGCTAGTCAGATTGCACTTCCTGCCTCCTTCTCTTCCTCCTCCTCCAAGGGTTTTCCCCACTGAGACCTCTGTCCTGAGTCCCTGACAGCTCGCTCTCAGAATGCGTTTCTCCGAGGGCACCAGCCCTCCTCTCCATCCACAGCCAACTGGTACCATCACAGGTGCTAGAGGAGGGGGTGGTTGAGACAGCAGTTGAAGACAGTTGGCTCCAAGCTTTTACTGGACATCTTGCTCACCTTGTACACACACACACACACACACGTGTGCACACACACACACTCATTCTTTTAGAACCCGCCGTGAGATTGCTATCCCGTGAGATTGCCAGGAATTAGCTGAGACAAGCAATCTCGCCTTGCCTTGAGCTCCTGAACAGCTCCTGACTAGTCTCTGAGATACCGAGCCAAGAAAACATGGTGTTGGAAGCCTAACTCCCTTCTTCCTCATGTGTCGTGCAGATTTTAATAGAAGGGGTGCTGGGACAGGGCAGCACGGCCAGCATCGCCCTCTTTGAAATCAAGATGACCACGGGCTACTGTATTGGTAAGTGGGTTTCGTTCTCACTGCATCAGAATGCGAATTGTGAATCTTCTTAAATCTGTTGCCGGAAGGAACTGAATGAATCCTAAAGGCAGGTGCTTCATGGAAGTCAGTGCGTAATGCACCGTAGCTTAGCCGCTTCTCGAGGCTCTCCTGAATGGGGTGTGTTGTCTCGTTGCAGTGCGCCCGGACTGGCCGGATTAGCGCAGGGAGAGGAGTCGCAGCAACTAGAACTGGAGCTGCTGCCCGAACCTCCACATATTCTAATAACGATAATTTCTGGTTTGCTGTGAGCTCCGCTTCCGCCAGAAAAGCAGGCTCCGCATTCCCTTCTTTCCTCATTTTCTCCATTTCTCTCAAACGCACCTTGGCCCCTCTGTGCCTCGTGGCCGCTCACCTTCTGCATGTCTGACATTGGTGTTATTTCTCTATGAGATGGGCACTGCCGGAGGAGGCCAGGCCAGGCTGTGGGGGTGCCGGGAGGAGGAGGAGGACAGGACATCGGGCGGCGCTCAGCACCAGAGCTGCGTTTGAGCTGGGGTTTCAGGAAGCAGTGGAATTCAGTGATGGGCAGGTCCAGGGGAAGAGCAGCAGAGCCCAGTGTGGAGGAAGCACTGAGCCCGCTCAGGCACTGGCCAGGAGCGGAGGAAGGTGCTGGAAGCGCTCCTCAGGACCCAGGCGAGTCTTCAGGAAGAGTCTGGATCCAGGCTGAAGAGTGTGGTTGGTTCTGTGGTTGGCGGGTTCTTCAAGTCAGCGGAGGAAGGGCCTGTAGGCTGTGTCCTCATCTGGTGACTCTGGTGGCCCCATGAAAAGTGACTTGGAAACAAGGAATATACTTAGGAGAGGCAGACCCCCAACGTGGTTGTAACCTTACAGACAGGACATAACGAAGGCCCAACACTGGTCCCGAATAGGGAAAAAGTGGGAGACGGCCAGATTTTTCAGCACTGACAGCCCTTGGAGGTTGAACAGCTCTGGGAGAGGAAGAGGAAGGAGAGTCAGAGGTGATTCTGAATAAAAAAGAGCCTTTGCTAATTCCCTCTCACTTCTGTTTTGACCTTCCAAGGATAATACTAAGGCAAGTGAAGGGAAACAGGACAGAAGAAGCAATGTTCTGAAGCTACCGTGGGGTTAGACCCAGGCGGCCCGTGGTAGCTCCCTCCAGGCGGCAGGTGCGCCAAGGTCAGCCCAAGGGCAGTCAGACGCCCCTGCTGCAGCGCCACCTGCTGGCTCCTCAACTCCCCGTGCTCGGAGACCTCTTTCTCCACCTACAAAATGGGTATAAAATGCTTTCCTACTAGGAATCTTGCCGGGACTGATGAGATCATAGGTATGAAGGTGACTGGCCCAGTGCTGAGCACTTTCAAAATGTAAATTTCCTCTCTTCCAATCACCCAGTGGCTTCTGGTTTGTTTAAAAAACAAAAGGAGTGCCAATACTTCCATTTTGTTGAGATGCCTTTTCCACGATCCCCTCACCTTCCTTTCTGTGCTCTCTTTGCTTGTTTCCTCATCTGTAAAATAGGTTAATAATAGTACCCACCTCATGGGACTGTTTTGAGAATTAGATAAGTTAATTCAGTTAGTGTGCTTAGAATAGTACCTGGCACACTCAGGACTATTTTGCTATTTTGTTCTTGAGCAGCCTTTGGTGTGGAACGTGGGGTATTTCTTGGCAGACGCTGCAGTGGGAGAGTTGCAGATCAAAACCTTAACATTTTTCAGTGATTACTAATGTAAAAACACTTTGATAATTCTATCAATCGGGGTCCTGGCAGGAAAGTGGAAACAGAGGGTCCATTCAACCCGAGGGATTTGAAGAAGACTCATTAGGGGCTACAAAGGTGTGGGTGGGTGAAGGAAACCAGCAAAAGCATTGGGGGTAATCCAGGGCTAGTAAGAGTGATGATTCATGAGCCTTGAGGGCAAGGAGGGGAGGAGCAACCAGAGCCTGGAGCCAGTGGCTGTGTGGGGAGGGCTGCTTATCCGGACCTTGTCCTCGGGGCAGGGACATAGCCAATCCAGGAGGACCTGGCAGGGAGGGAGGGAGGTGGAGGAATGGACACCAGCCTCATTCTCCTACTTTCATTGGTCGACTCCAATAGGAAGACAGAAGGTGGGGGAGGCCGGTGACAGTCCATACAGGTCTACCACTGGAGTGAAAAAAAAAAGGTGGGGGTGGGGTCTGGAGGGGTCATGGGAGATGGTCAGGACAGTCAAATTTTGTATTCATAATTGAGGATTATGGGGGTCAATACACCCACTGGAGTAGTTGTTGCCTGGGAACAGTTCATCTGTGCACACCTGGCAGTCTACTAAAAGGAGGGGGGCTGTAGGTGAAGTCTCTTTATTTTCTCTCTCTTCTCCACTGAGGAGCTGCAGAAGGACTCAGAGCCTAGGATAGGCCTGCCCTGCCTATTCTGACTGCTTCTGGTTAATAAGAAAAACAGAGGCTGTTAGCACCTAGGAGACATGTCCGTTAGCCCTGGGTATCTCGTCTACCAACAGGAGAGAAAGGGTTGGAGACATGGGCTACCAGAAGGGTGGCAGATACAAGTCCTGGAGCTAAAAGGATCGTCCCAAATAGGGCTTTGAAGCAGAGCTGGCTGATGCACCCAGCCCTAACCACACGCCCGGCTCTGTGTTGATGACCACCCGTGTGGTGGGACCGTTCCCCTTGTTTCACAAATGAAGGTACAGAGCCCAAGAGAGGTCATGCTGCAATTCATGTGGCTAGTCAGTGGAAGGACCGTCATCCAAAGAAGCAAGGATGAATTACAGTTTCCAGCATTATCCAGGGATCCTAGTCCAAAGCTATGTCTGAACACGGAAGCAAATTCGGCAGTGAGTAGGGGTATATTCCTGGGTGTGACTTTGTCTCCACAAAGTGCGTTTTCGTTTCTCTTTTGCCAGAATGTGACTTTGAAGAAAATCATCTCTGTGGCTTTGTGAACCGCTGGAACCCCAACGTGAACTGGTTTGTGGGCGGAGGAAGTGTTCGGAACGCCCCTTCCATTCTCCCGCAGGATCACACGTTCAAGAGCGAGCTGGGTGAGCTGGGGACAGGTGGGGTCCTTTCCCTGAGGGAAGTGTTTCCACCTCCTCCTCCAGCCCCAGCCCAACTAGGGCCCTGTCAACAGGGAAGGGAGAAGGGAGGGTGAGTAGGGCCTGGGAAGCCTGGTGAAAGAGCAGGGAAGGGCGGGCCATAAGACTGAGACTGCCTGCACACCGGAGCTCTGAAACTAAGGATAACGTCCCCCAGTTCAAGGCTTTTCTTCACCCGTGACGTGGTCTTGCTCTTTTCACATTTCCATGTTATACTTTACTTTCTTATTGATTTGTTGTTCTATATTTCTTATCCCTAAAGGCGAGGCAGGGATAATCCTAGGTTGCTTTTCACTAAAAATAGACCTAGTGATGGGAACCAGTCCTTAAGAACTTCCCAAGTGGCCCTGAGGTGAGCCTCAATTCCCAATGGTGAATCCCGAAAGCAACAGGGCCACCTAGTGGCCAAGGGGTCTGGACTCTGCAGGGAAATGGGGAGGAGAAGTTCTTGGTGATGAGTCCGCCTGTCTGCACAGACGGAAGATGGAGATGTGGGCAAAGGCTAACTTCGTAAGGCTTATGACAGCCCTCACCTGGACCCTCAGAGGCTTCCTAAAAGCCAGGGTCTCCCCATAGTTGCAAGACGCTCCAGTCCTCAACCCCAAGGGCTTGTTGATTAATGAGAAGATTCTGGTGACTGACTTTCCATCAAGAGCAAGGAGGAATTTCGGTTCTGCTGCAAACAGCCCTTTTTTCTAGTTTGATCTGCTGCCATGTGGATACTGAGGTCATCTTCTCAGTCCTCAGTCCTTCGTAGTCCCCATACCTGAAAACATGGCAACTTTTTATGGTTCTTTGTATTGTTCCTCCTTCGTGGTAGTTTCTTTTCATGTGAATATTTGTAACCTTGTCTCTGACTTTTCTTTAAGTGCCCATCCTGCAGCTTATCTTGGCTCTGGACAGTCTCCATCTTGAAACTGCTTCTAGTATATCCAGACTGTCACACTCAATTTTCTAAAGGAACCGGGCAGATGTTATGAAGTGAGTGACACGTGGGATGGGTGAGGAGTGTGGCAAACTAGAGAGCACAGACCCTGTACAAAGCTCAAATTAATTGCTGTTATGTGAGAATGCAGGTCCAGGAGGACAGATCTTTTGATTTCATAAGATAATCAGGAAGACAGAGGTTTTGTGTGAGATTTCCCTAATTTTTTATAGTTGGTAAATATTTTCTTTTTTTTTAAAGATGTTATTTATTTATTTGAGAGAGAGAGAGAGCATACATGCACACATACACACACACACACACGTATGAGAATGAACAGGGGGAGGAGCAGAGGGAGAGAGAGGAGCAGATTTCCCTCTGAGCAGGGAGCCCAATTTGGGCTGTATCTCAGGACCCTAGGATCATGACCCGAGCCAAGGCAGTTGCTTAACCTACTGAGCCACCCACACTCCCTGGTAAATATTTTCTTTAAAAACACTGCATGGGCCAATAAAACACATCTTCAGGCCAGGCCCAGTTAGCCAACTTCTGGTTTGCAAACTTCATTTAATGTGTTCCTTTTCTTTTTCAACATGTCCAGGCTTCTTACAACAAAATGTTCATAAGTAACCATATAGTAAAATGTTGGATCCTCCTGGGCTCACCTGTTTAAGACAAATCCAACTTTGGATCTAGCATTTTCATTCATTTGACCCTGTATTGGGTCTGGTTGGGAAAATGACAACAAAATGGCACATCCCCCATGGCCCAGATTCAAAGAACATACATTCAAGAAAGGGAAAAGGATTTCTATCACACATGGATGTAAGGCAAGGTAGCTGTGTCAAATGCTCTAAGAACGGTCCCCCCACTTCCCTCAAAAAATGAAAAGTGCTGGGTATTCAGAGATAAGAGAGATCACTTACTGCTTGGACGTTCTAGAAGACATGATGAAAGAAGTCAACTGCATTTGAGAGGTGGTTATGACTTTGACAGGCAGAGGCAAGAGAGGGCCAGAGCAGTGATGCATGGTAGCGATCACAAGGGGTACCCCAGGGAGAGAGAGGATTGGGAGAGCAGTAGAGCGGCAACTTCTAAAAGGCCTTAAATGCTGGGAACGAGATTTTAACTTTAATCTGTGGACAGTGGGAGGCCCTTGGAGGTCTTTGAGCAAGGAGAGATGCAATCACAGGCATGTATTTAGTTTGGTTAACCAGACAATGGTTATCTCAGTAAACGGAGGACCAAATGGTAGAACCAAAGAACAAAAAAAAAAAAACACCCCAGAAATGATTTCTTTAGATACATCTAAGGTCACTTATGTAAATAATTATATAAATAATTGAGATTAGAAATTGAGATTAGGGGCACCTGTGTGGTTCAGTGGGTTAAAGCCTCTGCCTTCAGCTCAGGTCATGATCCCAGGGTCCTGGGATCTGCTCAGCAGGGAGCCTGCTTCCCTTCCTCTCTCTCTGCCTGCCTCTCTGCCTACTTGTGATCTCTCTCTGTCAAATAAATAAATAAAATCTTTAAAAAAAAAAAAGAAATTGAGATTAGAAATAGAAATAATTGAGATTGAAAAAGACAAAACATTTTCATTTCCTTCTTCTAAAAGTAAGGGCTAGCACTTTTGGAAATGACAGAGGATTGGGTATATGTATATATATATGAGCCCATCTTCACTTGTGGCCACTGTAGGAAGCACACTGTAAATGTCACGCACTGAGTGGGTGATAACCTAGCGTGACAGACTACTCCATGAATCTTCATGAGTATTTTAAATAATAACTGGGTTCATTCAAAACAACAAAATGCTACCAATTCTTGAAAGCTTTGTTTCAAGGAGTGGGACAACTTATATAGCATTCTGCCATATCTTAAGAATATATAGTACAGGGAATAGAGAGAATCTTGAAAGACTCATGCCTTAAAACTGTAATAATCCTCGGTGTCATTATCATAGATGTCCAAACTTGTATGTGGGGAAGTGTTGGAGAACTTTCCCCAAATCACTTAAAAATTAGTTCCAGGGGCGCCTGGGTGGCTCAGTGGGTTAAAGCCGCTGCCTTCGGCTCAGGTCATGATCCCAGGGTCGTGGGATCGAGCCCCGCATCGGGCTCTCTGCTCTGTGGACAGCCTGCTTCCTCCTCTCTCTCTGCCTCTCTGCCTACTTGTGATCTCTACCTGTCAAATAAATAAATAAATAAATAAATTAGTCCCAGAGTCAGATCCGCTGGGTTACCAATATCATGATTTAATGACTATGTGTTCCGTGCATCATCTTTCTTTCTTTCTTTTTTTAAGATGTTCTTTTTTTTTTAATTTCTTTTCAGTGTAACAGAATTCATTGTTTATGCACCACACCCAGTGCTCCACGCAATATGTGCCCTCCATAAAGCCCACCACCTGGCTCCCACAACCTCCCACACCCACCCCCGCCCCTTCAAAACCCTCAGAATGTTTTTCAGAGTCCATGGTCTCTCATGGTTCAACTCCCCTTCCAATTTCCCTCAACTCCCTTCTCCTCTCCATCTCCCCATGTCCTCCGTGTTATTTCTTATGCTCCACAAATAAGTGAAACCATATGATAATTGACTCTCTCTGCTTGACTTATTTCACTCAGCATAATCTCTTCCAGTCCCATCCATGTTGATACAAAAGTTGGGTATTCATCCCTTCTGATGGAGGCATAATATTACATAGTGTATATGGACTACATCTTCCTTATCCATTCATCCGTTGAAGGGCATCTTGGTTCTTTCCACAGTTTGGCGACTGTGGCCATTGCTGCTATGAACATTGGGGTGCAGATGGCCCTTCTTTTCACTACATTTGCATCTTCGGGGTAAATACCCAGTAGTGCTATTGCAGGGTCATAGGGAAGCTCTATTTTTAATTTCTTAAGGAATCTCCACACTGTTTTCCAAAGTGGCTACACCAAATTGCATTCCCACCAACAGTGTAAGAGGGTTCCCCTTTCTCCACATCCTCTCCAATACACGTTGTTTCCTGTCTTGCTAATTTTGGCCACTCTAACTGGTGTACGGTGGTATCTCAATGTGGTTTTAATTTGAATGTCCCTGATGGCTAGTGATGATGAACATTTTTTCATGTGTCTGATGGCCATTTGTATGTCCTCTTTGGAGAAGTGTCTGTTCATGTCTTCTGTCCATTTTTTGACATGATTATCTGTTTTGTGTGTGTTGACTTTGAGAAGTTCTTTATAGATCCTGGATATCAGCCTTTTGTCTGTACTGTCATTTACAAATATCTTCTCCTATTCCATGGGTTGCCTCTTTGTTTTGTTGACTGTTTCCTTTGCTGTACAGAAGCTTTTGATCTTGATGAAGTCCAAAAAGTTCATTTTTGCTTTTGTTTCCTTTGCCTTGGAGACATATCTTGAAAGAAGTTGCTGTGGCTGATATCGAAGAGGTTACTGCCTATGTTCTCCTCTAGGATTCTTATGGATTCCTGTCTCACATTGAGGTCTTTTATCCATTTCCAGTTTACCTTTGTGTATGGTGTAAGAGAATGGTTGAGTTTCATTCTTCTACACATAGCTGTCCAATTTTCCCAGCACCATTTATTGAAGAGATTGTCTTTTTTCCATTGTATATTTTTTCCTGCTTTGTCGAAGATTATTTGACCATAGAGTTGAGGGTCCATATCTGGGCTCTCTACTCTGTTCCACTGGTCTATGTGTCTCTTTTTATGCCAGTACCATGCTGTCTTGGTGATCACAGCTTCGTAGTAAAGCTTGAAATCAGGTAACGTGATGCCGCCAGTTTTGTTTTTCTTTTTCAGCATTTCCTTAGCAATTCGGGGTCTCTTCTGATTCCATACAAATTTTAGGATTATTTGCTCCAGCTCTTTGAAAAATACCAGTGGAATTTTGATCAGAATGGCATTAAAAGTATAGATTGCTCTTGGCAGTATAGACATTTTAACAATGTTTATTCTTCCGATCCAAGAGAATGGAATGGTCTTCCATCTTTTTGTGTCTTCTTTGATTTCTTTCATGAGTGTTCTGTAGTTCCTTGAGTACAGATCTCTTTGGTTAGGTTTATTCCCAGGTATTAAGATGTTCTTTTTAAAGTAATCTTTACACCCAACGTGGAGCTTAAACTCAGAACCCCAAGATCAAGAGATGTATACTCCACTGGGATCCACTGGGAGCCAGCCAGGCTCCTTGTATCATTTTTTATCCTCAAGGATGGTGAGGACCAGTTGGCTAGGGAGAACACATATTTGTGGGGGAAGGCAACAGATCTGTGTCCTACTGTCAGATCATCCATTTGACTGAATCACTTGAGTGTCATCTATCCTCTGAAGAGTGCATCAGCCCTAGACCTTCCTCCCTCTCATTTGTGACCATGGAACATTCTGCCTGCATCTGTGTCAACAAGAGACAGAGAAAGAGAATCATGCTAGGAGTTCAGCGATTATGCTCCAGACCCAGTTATCCGAGTGCTGGATTGCTTTGGGCAATCCCTTGACTTCTCAGGGTCTCCACTGGCCCGTTTGCAAATGAAGAATTTGAATTCCATAATCCCTAAGATGCCTTTGAGTTCTAGTGTTTTACTCCTAATGCTGTCTGTACATCAAAATTTCCAAATCCACTCATTGTAACAGGGTGGGGGGAATAAACTGGGGAAACCCTGAGCTAAAGAAAGCTAAACAGAATTCTTTATTTCAGGACTTCTCAGTGCCTTTAATACAGTCCTATGTTAATGTATATTATGGCATTTCACAAATTAGTCAAATATCGAAATGCTCTGTAAATATGCACAGTGGTGCATGACTAATAGAGATGTGAAATAAAAGATAGGGGAGCACAGGAAAGTGAAAGATCACCTAGGTTTTCAGGTTCAGGGAAGGCTTTCTAGAAGAAGTCATCTCAGCATTTGAATTTGGCTAGATGGATAAGAAGTACAGCATATGCAAAGGTATACAGGCCTGAGAGTGGATACCTTATTCTGTGGCTGGAGAATATTTGAGAATTCCAGGATGTAAGATGATGGCAGAGTGGCCCGTAAACCTGGGTTATGTTCCTGCTCGTGAGCCAGAAGCCTGGGTGCCTACATTCTACTCGCTTCTCCCAGCTCTCTGCTATTTCTTTCCAGTTCCTCTTAAACTTTTACACTGCTGTTTTGACCAGTTGTAGCCAGACAACTGTTTCCTCCTCACCCAAAAGATGTACACACAATCTCACGTGCATACACACACACACACACACACACACATGCTCGCTCTCACACTCCTCCCATGTGGACTCTTATATAAGACTTCTTCCTATGTGAGATGGAGCTAAACCAGATGAGTTCCATAGAGTCTCAGATATTTTCCTTGAAAAGCCCCTGGGACCCAGAGTTTTGACCAGAATCGCTCTTGGGGAGCACAAAACCAAAACAAAACCCTCCAGTGCTCTAAGTAAGAGAGGGATCGCCTTTCTTAGTACATTTCTCTTCTGTTGGGTGTATCAGTTTTTCCTGAGCTCTGTCAATGTGGGTGGCAAAGTAGAGATCAAAGGGTTCAGATGTCTGCCTACAGCACCAGATTTTGCTCAGAAAGACTCATCTCATGTTCATTCATATACTGGAAGCGGATTGTGCCTTTGCTTTCAGGGAAAAGCCAGGGAAGTGAATGCAGGGGCAGGTGAAGCCGTGTGCCTTCTTAGACACGTCAGGAGGTTGAGCGACATCTTCCCAGGAGGGCTCTGGCCTTGGTGTCAGAGAAGGGGGAAGAGTGAATGGGGTGTCTGAAAAATGTGACACATATGTGAATTTTCCTTCATTTGGCCACGTATTTTTAACAGCCCCAAAACACGAGTCCGGTTTTTCAAATGAGCACTCTGTCTCCAAATGTTGGTCTCAGGTAGAAATGGCTAAGAATGTAGTCAGAACTCCCATGAGACATCTTGGGAATATTGGAGGGGATGGGATATCATCCTGCTTTTTGTCACCTAATTCCTATCCATCACGTATGGATTTTTTTTCTCTGTTAATATTTTATGAAGTGAAACAAAATATCTTCCACGAGGTAACCTGCTGACAGCTCAGATCGTTACTGTTTCCTACCTGCCTTGGCCAAAAGAAGGTAATTACTGGGAAAATAATGAGAGAAATCAGTTTCTTTGCTGAGATTTTTAAAATTGTATGCACTCGGGGTGCCGCTCTGGGAGCTGAGCAAGGTTTCAAAACCCAAATTAAGGTCAGAATGATTTTGTTGTCTCCAAGACCATGAGGCGGATGGAGCATCTTTCCATAATTCATGGCCCTTTTCTTTCAGTTCAGACTGAGCTCAAGCATCCTCCTAACAACGATGTTCATTTACTCTCTGCATTGATCCATTTGGTTCCTTGTGTACACTCTAGGGAGGGAAGCAGCTTCATTAATTTTCTCGCCGTCGCCTTTGTGCAGGCTCTGTCGTTCACCTTCCCTATCCTTGGGTGACTTACCTTAGCTTTCTGGGCACTGTCAAGTAGAACTAACAGGTCTCCTTCTCAGGGGTTCAGTTCAGCCCAGTCAAAACTCCAACATCTCATCTGATTCAAATCTCCCCCAGACCAAAGCACGGGGGAGCCATGGAGAGAAGGGTTTGGGCTTTATTTCCCTTCATATTTCCTTGGCTCTCCCCTTCCTTTTTGCCCACTCACTGTGCTGCTGCTGGCTCCTGTGGGGTTGGCAGAGGTGGGACAGTGGAAGAGAAAAGGAAGGGAAGGGGACAGAGGATTTTCTGTGACCAGCGCTGTTGAAGCTGGAGCTCATGACCTTTAGACTGCAGGTGGGCACATGCCGGCGTTTCCCTCACTGCCAGTGGGGAACCCCACTTCACTGCTCCCAGGCAGGGGTGAGGCACTCTCCGCTGGCCATCTGTGGATCCACTTTGGCACCTAGAAGCAACACTACACCTTGCCAGCCCCTGGTGGAGTTACCACCTGCATCCAGCCCTTTTGAGAATAGTCCTTCCAAGACATTCTAGTCCCTTCCGAGTTGCCCAATTAGGCTAAGGGAAAATTCAGATCTTTGCCCCACCAAACTCCGGAAGTTACAACTCGCTGGCAACAAAACCCTTTCTCTCCGCTCTGTGCACACAGGTGCTTACAGACATCTTGCTTCTAGATATATACAGTCAAGAGTCAGGCACCAGTCTGTACCCCCACGAACCCCGGTTATCACTGACTAAGCTTTCCCAAGAACACTGAGCACCCTCCTCTCTTGAGGCCCAGAGCAACTGAAATCAGGAATTTCTGCAAGCATGGGTCAGGGTGAGGTTGGAGGGTGGTTTCCCTCCTCCACTCTCTCCAGGCGTGCTTCCGTTAAGCCTCTTCTCTTGGATCAAGATAAGAAAGGGAAGCCATCCCCTGCCCTTCCCTGGGGGTCCAAAAGAAAACACAGGGCAGATAAGCTCTGGGATATCTGTCTTCAAAGAGACTCTGTCTATGATCTCTCTGATCTTTCTCCCGCCCTCTCATGTATTCAGGCTGGAGCGGGGAGATGGGATCCGTCTGGTGGCCCTAGCTTAGACCCTGGGAATGCCACAATGTGGCATATGCTACAGGGCTGGTCTGGCGCCACGGAGTGGCAGTACTTGTCACCCTCGTTCTTGGCACTGAGTTCTTAGCAGAGACTAGGGGACATTCCACTTCGTGTTCATTTATTACATTTATGTCATCTCTGAAAGCTGTGTAAAAAGACCAGAGCCTGACTCTACCTACTCTGGTCAAACTTACCTGAACCCTTAGAACTAAAGATCCACAATGACTGTCGGATTCGTAGACAAGGAGGGCAGGCGTGCGGACCTCCTGACTTGGGAGCCGTGTCCTCACAGCGGCCGCAGACCAGCAGGGTTTTCCAGCCGACCTGTGTTTCTTCAGACCACACTTTCCGCCTCACCTGGACAGCTTGTCCAGGCAGCATGACACGGATGTAGATGTCGCAACGGGAGCGCAAGTGTGGCCAACGAGGCCTAAGCACAGCGGAGTCAGAGGATGCCTTAGCATCGGAGCCAAGCCCAGGGCCGTTTTAGGGGAGTGCTTGGCCCGCCAGACTGTTCGAAAATAAAAAGTTCAATAACTGCCCTCAAAAGTTTTTTCCTAATTCAAGGGACAGTGGCTCCCCGAAAGGGGCTCCTGGTTGCCCAAGGACCATCGAGGTAACCTACAGTGGGCTACGGCCTGAAGAGAAGCAGGTAACCATGTGTCGTCACCACGGGCATGATCCGGAGGAGGCCTGTGGCCAGCATCAGAGATTTTGATCTTTCAACAGAATTGGAAATTGTTTTTCCCCCTAGAAGCTGCAGCCTCTTTGTGTATAATCCAGATTTAGGGAAGGACAGACCAGCTCCGCATCCAATATGGCAAAGCAGCAATGACTAGGGGAGTGGCCCTGAGCTTCTTAATGTTTAATTGTGTAGAGAACTCATGGCCCCTCCTAGACTCTTTCATTTCCAGTTAAAGTCTGAATACTTACAGATCTTTGTGGCCTGCAGGATCCCCCCCAGATTTGGTTAGATTTGGTTAGTTATAGGGTCTGTACATCCAGGGTCCGTCCATACCTAGTTTCGTCCTACTCAAAGGATCAGATAAATTGCCTCTCGTAGGTATTCCAGAGGCCCTAGAACCCTGGGCCAGGTAGAATGGTTGACCTCATTGAACGGGGCAGGAACATTCCCATAATGGCAAACACGAGAGACATAATTTCCCAAGAACTGCAGGCTCCCTTCTTTCTTCCCCTCAGGAAGGTGCACAAAACGATGTGTGCCTTCACCCAGACCCCTGCTCCTCCTCCTCAGCGTGGGTCGTACCCCGTGATACTGAGCCTGGGCTGAGGTCGTCCCTCCAGCCTAGCCTCCTGTGGCAGACACCTGGTGATTTCTGAGTCCTCCCCACCCCTTCAGTAGAGATGTGCCAGCTACCTTTTGTTTCCCAGTGAGAAACAGTCTTACTCAGATTGTCCATAAATAGTACCGAACTTTGGCAACAACTGAATGATGGGGTGGGGGGAGGGCAACAGAGTGCGGTCTGGTCTGGTGGTTCCAGAGGAGACTTGGTGTCAGCACCGGCAGCCTCTCTGACTCACTGTGGGCACATCACATTGTGTTTGCTGGGTGGTTTTGGGATCAGAAATGTGACCGTGGCTCCATTGGCTGAGTGTCTGGTGCATGAGTTTTAAAGAACCACTTTAACGGCAAATTCAGGGATTAAAATATCACCCACACAGCAGGTGAGTACTAGTCTTTAAAGAAGACTGTCTGCTCTCTGCCAGCTGTGAGGAAGATGGGTTCCTAATGGGACGGGGGTGAGACATTTCTGTAAGCCCAGTTACCATGCACTCTGCAAGCAGAAGGAACGCCTCCAAGTGGATTTCGAAGTCTTCTGGATTCAGCGAGTCTCCTAGAGGCCTCAGAGGTGCTCCCCAACCTCGGTGGAGTGAGTTCCCTCTTCATGGCCATGTCACTTTGGGGCCTCCAAGAAGAAGACCCTAAGCAAGGATTAGGTGAGAAGGAGATTTATCGGCCGTGAAGGATGAGGAGGAGAGAGCAGGAGTCACTGGGACCTAGGTCAACATATCCATTAGGCGTAGTAGCCACAGTGCCTTGGCACCATGACTTTTTTAGGATCCATGAGAATGTTTCTATTTATTCTAAAATCAGAAGGAAAAAATGAATACGCTAATAACAAAATAATCAATCCAGCCTAAGTTATGTTCATCTTTATGCCAATGCAGTCATAAAATAGAATGTTTAATATTTTTTGAGGAGGCATGGACCCACAGCGGCCAAAGGGCTTAGGGCCCACAAAAGTCGTAACGTGGCCGTGGCTTGTCGGGGGGCCCCCAGCACGGGATAGAAGGCTGATGCCTGGGAGGGAAAGGCCAGGCTGATGGGGAGTTGTTAGACAACACCTGTCAGGCGGAATGGCCCCGCTCTGAAACTCCTGCTCTGCCTAGTCACCAGCTGAGAGCAGCCCAGTGTACTTGGCCTTGGCACAAACGCTGATGTGGGTCCAAAGGCGAGGCAGCTGGAGGCTGTCAGTCAGCTATGGTCCTTGCAGCAAGTTCACCGGAGGGGTATCAGAGGCACCTCCGTGGCCCCCACAATGAAGAACCAAGGAAATAAAATATTAGGTCTCTCCTCCACCCAGACCCCTCCCTCACCCCCCAGTATATGTTGGAAAAGTATTCATTTCATTGGAAGACATGTTACGAAGAGTATTCAACACTTCCTCTCTGCCTTTGACCCAAGAGCTCTCCGTGAGCAAAGGTGTGTTACAGAGGCTGGCATGTGTTCTCTATTAGTAAAGTATTCGGAGGGGGGGCTGGCTGCTCCCGCCACCCCCAGTGCTGTCTTTAGGAGGGGGAGGCATGGCCTTCCTTCCAGTTCAGAGGTTCTCTGATTCTGTTCAGTCTGACATTCAGACTTGTCCTTGGAAATCCCTTCCCAGAGTCAGCAGAGTGGGAGCCCATCAGCTGTCTCCGGCCTGCAGATACGCTTATGTGGCATATACAGAGTTTAAAAAATTGCGGTGGTGGGTTATGGGTTGAATTGTATTTCCTCCAAACCATATGTTGAAGTCCTAACTGCCCCCCCCCCGCCCAGTCCTTCAGAATGTGACCTTATTTGGCAGTAGGGTTGTTGCAGATGTAATTAGTTAAGATGAGGTCATACCGAAGTCGTTTCCTAATCCAATATGACTGGTGTCTTTATAAAAGCAAGGCGGGGGGCAGATTTAGACATAGAGAGATACCTGTACAGAGAAGGAACATTGTGAATACGAAGGCAGAGATCTATTAGCCAAGGAAGGCCACTGATTGCCAGCCAGCCACCGGATGCTAGGAGAGAGCCTTGGAACAGATGCTCCTTCACAGCCCTTGGAAGGAACCAATCCTGCCGACACCTTGATCTGGGACTTCTAGCCTCCTGAGCTGGGGGGGGGGGGATCAATTTCTGGTGTTTAAGCCACTTAGCTTGTGGTACTCCATTATAGCAACCCTAGCACACTCAGACAGGGGTTATTATTTTTAAATGGATAGATTTGCTATGAAAATTTAGATTTAGAGCTTTAGTGGGAAAAGCCTGAAGTGCCAGGCTGGATGTCAGGGCAACAGGTGGGAGCAGAGGGAGGGGTGCGCTCAGTCCTGGGCTAGAGAAGCCAGCCCACACAGGGGCTGCCACCCTGGGCCACCTGCTGGTGGTGGCTGCCCAAGAACATGGGCTCAGCGCGACCCAATTTTCCAATGTTTCCAGAGAAGCTTCATTGCTGTTTCTCAGTGCCAATGAAATGTGATTTCAAACGTTGGCAACAAAGGGATCCCTCGAATTTCTCCCAGAACCCATTTTGCTTCGGTGGTATTCTTGATCAGGCTGGTCCCTCTCGTCATCTGAGTATGTGATCTCTACGTGTTCCTGGTTGGCAAGAGGCTAAGAGAAATCGTGGTTAAACAAGGGAGGTGGTTCAGGGGGTCGAACAGTGTGCTGCCAAGAGAAAGCGAGCCTTGCCTGAGCCACCTCTCCCTTCTGCCACGTTGAGATGAGGTGTCAGCAGGTATAAGCGGTTCCTAGGACCCTAATGTGCCGAGGGTACAAGGCCCTGTTATTGGTCAGGTGCCGTGCAACAAAATAGACACACTAGGCTGTAATTGTTCTGCACTTACCAATAGGAAGGTCATTCTATCGAAGCTACAAGGCATAGCACCGATCTGTCTCTGCAGCCTCAGTTGCCAATAATGACAACGAGCCCTTACACAAAGAAGACAATGGGGAAGGTATGGTACCAGAATCATTAATGACATTCCTTTCCTTGGTTGTAATTGCGTTAGGCAGTTACAATGTGCCAAGCCACGCTAAGCACGTCACACGTGTAACCCCATGTAATGCTCGAACTCGCCCTGGGAGGAAGCATTTGGTTCTCCCTGTCGAGATCAGGATATCGAAGCCTAGAGATACTCGGTAACTTGCTTGAGGTCCCAGCAGGACTCGACCCCAGGTCTCTTCAATGCCAAATCCAATGCCAATTCCCATTCTGCCTCCTGGTTCCTCTCTTTCACCAAAATGCTTCTAACGGAGGTCGGCCTCCGGGCCCAGAGCCCACCAAGGCCTTGCCAAGTGTGGTGTCCCAAGTCCGACCTCCTGAATCCCAACCCTGGCTACATGTTCTGTTAAAGAGGCAAAGCTTGTCGTCTAGTTTGAAGTCAAAAATCTTAGTTTCGCTCAAAAAAGACTCGCTGACCTTTTGTGTCTATTATAAAGATATATAGGCAAGTAGGTCCCTCTGTGGCCCTGTAGGAACAGGCGGTATGCTTGGTATGTTCTTAGAAATCTTGTAACTCACAGAAGGCTTGGGAGAAGGGGGGCCTCCTGGGGTCATGCCCGGTTTCTTTCCAGAGCTGCGTTCAGCTTGTGAGAATCCCAGCACTTGGCAGCTGACGCGTCTACTGTTGCGTATGTGTGTTTTCCTTCATCCATAAGGGAGGCGAGGAGAGAGGATGGTTCTTGGTTTGGACTCCGCAGAGCACCTTGAACTCCTCGCGCCCCCCTCCAGCCCCTTTCACCCCTGGCCAAACTGCGTCACCTGCAAAGCCCCCCTCCCCCCACGCTGGCCTGTCTCACGCTGCGTGTTGTGTCCTTGTGCTTTTCAGGCCACTACATGTACGTGGACTCGGTGTACGTGAAGCACTTCCAGGAGGTGGCGCAGCTCATCTCCCCGATGACAACGGCCCCCATGTCCGGCTGCCTGGCCTTTTATTACCAGCTCCAGCAGGGGAATGACAATAGCTTCTCCCTCTATACTCGGGATGGGGCCGGCCTTTACGAGGAACTCTGGAGGATGGACCAGCCGGAGAATGCTGCCTGGAACCTGGCTGAGGTGGAGTTCAGCGCGCCGTACCCCATGGAGGTAGGTGTGGAGGCAGGAGGGCCGTGGCCGGGGCGCTGTGCACTGGGCGGGGATGCGGCCCTCGGGCTCGCCGGCTGATTGGGAGATAATGGGCCCCACTCCTTCGCTCTTCTCTGTTGTACGTCCATCCTCATCCTCCCTTTCCCTCCCTGGGCCCCTTCTGCATTGCCCTCTTCCTGTCTTTTCCCTTCATTCTCCTGCTTTCTAACCAGACTATTTCCCCTGGGGACAAGTAGGGAAAAGCCAATCCTCCAACGACCTTTCTTGGGCACACGTCCCCTCTCAACCTCCCCCTGTGGTCCTGGTGACTTCCGAAGAGATGAACCCCGTCTAGGCTGAAAACCACTCTTGAACTCCCATTCCCGAGAGCAGGGATGAAGTTTTCCCTTACTTGAGGGAAGAGTCTTTTCTAGAGAAAAAGAGAGAAGAAGAAGGAGAAGAAAAACTTACTTCCTTCTTTCTACCTTTACATTATAAATAATGTCCTGAAAATTAGAAAGATTTATGATTGTGGCCCCAGTTTGAAACAAGGCTGTGTGCTTTAGTTTTAAAGCTTCTTATAGTTATGTGACTGATAAATCTCCAGTGCAGAAGAATTAGAAAATTCAGGAAAGCGGAACAGACTCAAAGCACCCAAGCTGATTCTGCAAGGATGAGAACACTAACATTTTGGTATTCATCACTGCGGGCCTGTTTTCCAAGCATGTATAGTAATACAGATCTCTATTTACGTGTGCATTCCAGTACTTACAACAATCCAAAATACATAAAAGTATCCCCACGTTGCAGATAAGGAAGGAGAAGAAGGAGAGCCCAAGCACTTTGATACTTCTTATCTAGGTCACACAGCTGGAGAGTGCCAGGCACTTAGGAAAGTCCTGGACTCAGATCTGACCTGGAGCTAAAGGCAGAGGCCCAGCTCTGTCGGAGGACCCCAGAGGACCCTTAGAATCAGTGCAAATTGTGGTTAAAGATTTGGAGCTATACATGGGGTTTTAGTTGCCCCAAGTTTGTCAATATCCCCCACTTTGTGCTTTGTACCTTTTGTAATAACTCCCCGAGTTCCCTTTAAAGTACAGAAGAGGTGGATTCTT
>ML102113.1:27252-54347 GCA_003697995.1 Taxidea taxus jeffersonii | reverse complement strand
GTCTCCCCAGCCTCCCGCCGTGCTTGGAGAAAATCGTGCGTAATCAGTCCCATCCCACTGGCTTCTGGCTGCGCTCTGAGCTCACCCAGCCTGTGACCAATCATCTCTGTCTCTGGCAGATTTCCACCTGGAGTCTCCGAACCCCATAGATCCCTGAGCTCTCCCATGTCAGAGTCTCCCCAGATCTTGTGGGGACCCCTCGCACAGAGCACCTGCCTGTGTCACAGACCACAGCTCTAGGAAACCCCGAGTTGAGAGTTCACTCCTCGGCTCTGTCTCCGCAGCCAGCTTCCCCACTCTAATACCTGTGAGCTCTGCGACACTCAGACACCCCCGATCCTTCTGTGACCCCGGGGGACCTGAGTCCATGCTGTCCCCATGAGGTCTTCACCCCAGTTTAGCCTCTGGCACGATGTCCCTCCATGGGGCCGACTTTTAAAAATCCTTATTTTGTGCTCTGTTGTTCTGCTGCTTGCCAGGAGCCAGCCCCTCCCCCCGGGGTCTATCTTCCCATCTCGTTGGATTCACTTCTCCGCTGGTCCTACCTTTCAAAAAGTGGTCGTTTTTCTTCTCTTCAATCTCCTGTTGGATTCATAGGTGTTTGGGATGGTTTGATATGCTCTCTATGATCTCCTGCTGCCTGATCGCATCTCAGCCTGCTACTTCTCTGCCATCTTACTTAACTCTCTCCCAAAAAGGGAATTTTCAATAAGAACTCAAGTAATTGTGAAGTTGGGACCCAACAAGGACATGCCAGGCACCTTGCTTTCTGGACTCTTGGAATGTTAGTTGTTATGAATGATGGCTAAAGAAAGTTCTTTGTACAGTGTGTTTTAGTTATATATAACAGAAAAACTACTCCAAACCTTGGTACATTAGAAACAACAATCATTTCATTATATTTCAAGTCTGGGGGTTGACTTGCCTCAGTTGGGCATTTTTTCTGCTCCACATAATGTTGGCCCAACTGTAAACAACTATGCAGGGATTTGACTGAACTGGATGTCCACAATGCTACACTCACATGGGTGTTTCACATGGGGTGCTTGAGGTTGGCTCTTGGCTGGGAGCTGTGCTAGGACCATGGACTGAGTGTTTCAGGGATCTGCTATGTGGCTTGGGCTCCTCACGATATGGTGATTTTGTTTTAAGAATAAGAAAGTGGAAATCACCAGGTTCTTAAGGCTCAGGCTTGGACGTCCCTGAATATTACTGTTCTTCACAGTGTATTGGACAAAGCAGTTACAAGGACATCCCAGATATATGGAGAGGAAAAATAAATGCCACTTTTCAATGGTAGAGTGACATGTGCATAAAGGTGAGGGAAGGAAATTATGGTGGCCGTTGTTGGGCATGGTCTTCCACAGAGCTCAAGCAAATGCACAAAATGTGTGGTGAATGCAATATCTTTATGTCGGTCAGCCTGCCAGAGCCATTGCCACCAGTTCTGCTTCCAGTCTCGTTTCTTTATCTTCTTCCCACCTGTTCTTTCTTTGTGTGAACTGAACCTGACTTCTGAAGGCATTCTAAACTTAAGATGCCTACATTTTTCCAAAGACTGGAAGTCTTCTGGCATATACTTACTTCCCAGGATTGACTATCTCTTGCATCACAGTCCCACAGAAGTATCCTTAGTGTAATGGGTTCTCTCTCATGCCTAAACTTAGGGCCCTGAAGCCCAATTGCCTCTGTGGGGTTTCATGGAATCTCGATCCCACCCAGCTCATATAGAATCTGATCTATTGCTCCCAAAACTCTGGTTCTAACATTGATAGAGAATGGGATGGGAGTGGATGGATAACCATGAAAATGTCCATAGATCTTAATAAGTTAAACGGGTTCTGATTGAACAGAGAATGAAGATTCTGAGTCAGGCTGTGTAATTAGGAACAGGCATAGGATGTGGAAAGAACTGAGAGGGTGGAGGAATCTTGGTTTGGAGGGGGAAAAAGGTGGGGTGGGTAGCAAAATTTGGGTTTAGGGCCTGATGATGACAGGCAGACAAGGAAATTGAGATTTGTTGTGATAAGTAGCGGTAAGCCACTGTACATTCTTGAGCAAAGGTGTGACCTAGTGAAATCATGGATAAACAAGATAAGTACAAGAGTAGAATGTAGGATAAAGTGGAGGAACTAAAACCAAGAAGGCCAAGGGTTACTGGATTCATGGATGATAAGTGCTAAGGCTAAGGGTGCTGCAATGGGCATGTCAGGAAAAGGATGGATATGAGACAATTTGAAGGAAAAAAAATCTAAAGGACAGTGAATTCTTAGAAGTTAAGCAAGAGATGACTAATAAGTGGACTAATGAGACGGACAGTAGGAGGCTGCTGAGGGCTCTGGGGAGGGAAGGGGAGGAGTTGGGACCATTGGTAGCAATGAGCAGAAGCAATGCCCAGGGAGAGACCAGAGTAAAGACAAGGTCAGTTAATTAGCAGTCACTTCCTCATCTATGCTGACACAAGGAAGAGATGTCTCAAAGGAAATTTCAAAGGCAGAAGAGATGGTCTTTAATGAATGTTTCAACTGAGAAGAAAGGGAAAAAGTATAGAGAAGTGGATTGTGAAATCTTTGGAATCACTGACAGAGACAGGGACATGGTGAAGAAAGTTTAGCATGGGGGTGGGGAGATGAACATTATATGGATGTTAGTATAAGTTAACACTTGGTGGCTATAAGTTAACTCTTAACACTCTGGTAGGAATATCTAGAAGGGCCAGGAGATGAGGTGAGAAGTGGGTAAAACAGCATTGGAGAGTAAATCCCTTCTTTAGTGTTGATATTATATACTGGTGCAGACGTGGTACCCATCTACGTTCCTGAACCACCTTGGGTTTTTTCTTCACCATCATGAGTCAAGGGTAAAATGGCAGGGTGGGAAGGCCAATGGTACAGGAACGGTATGAGGAGCCATGAAATTCTAGTTCTTGCCCTTATTTTTCTTAGTTCTTCAGTGGGCTCCCTTATTGCATACCTGACTTCCATCATCCAGCATGAACTCTTCCAGTCATAAGCTCTGAGGGAATATGGTTACATCACTAAGGTGTCTCCCAAGTATGAGTCACATCACTCAGGTTCAAAGGAATTTGAAGCCATGGACCCAGACAACTGTCACAGGTGGAAGGACAGGCTGAAAGGCTCACAACCCCTTGTGCATGCAATCTTTCATAGGCTTAGACATGAACCCTGAGATGGTAGTTCAGGATGATTCATCCTCCTGCTCCCTCCCTTCTTCCCATGGATCCCACTGCAACCCCACAATGTCTCAGGAGGAGCAATGCCTTCCTCTCTTCTCTCTTCTCCTTTTTTTTTTTTTTAAAGATTTTTTATTTATTTATTTGTTAGAGAGAGAGAGAGCAAGCACAGGCAGACAGAGTGGCAGGCAGAGGCAGAGGGAGAAGCAGGCTCACCACCGAGCAAGGAGCCCAATGTGGGACTCGATCCCAGGATGCTGGGATCATGACCTGAGCCAAAGGCAGCTGCCTAACCAACTGAGCCACCCAGGCGTCCCTCTTCTCCTTTTGATTTGGAACATAGATGCTGCTCCCAGTTGGTCTCGTTTCCTGCTGCATGGAATTTGGGTATCTGCCTTCCTCAGCCCTCTTCCCTCAATTAGTGGCCAGCCTCCAAGTAAGTTCCATGAACTTCAAGCTTTTGACCATTAGAAGGCTCTTCCCTTTCTTCTTCAAGTGCTATCTCTCAATTAATTTCTGTCTATTTCTCTCTCTCCTTCTCCCAAACCTTCTGAAGATAAGTTGTATACATCATAGCTTTTTATTCCTAAAGACTCCAATGTGTATTATCTAAGAGTAGAGATCCCTTAGTAATGGTGCAATTGTGAACTTCATCTAATGCCTGTGTAAGTCGAAATTTCAATCACGCATGTTAAGATAGTAAGCATTTGACAAAGTGCAACATCCCTTCCTAATCAAAACTCTTCGAAGTGTAGGGATAGAAGGCACATACCTCAATATTATCAAAGCCATCTATGAAAAACCCACTGCAAGTATCATTCTCAATGGAGAAAAACTGAGAGCTTTTCCGTTAAGGTCAGGAACATGGCAGGGATGTCCTTATCACCACTGCTATTCAACATAGTACTAGAAGTCCTAGCCTCAGCAATCAGACAACAAAAAGAAATTAAAGGCATCCAAATCGGCAAAGAAGAAGTCAAACTATCGCTCTTTGCAGATGATATGATACTATATGTGGAAAACCCAAAAGGCTCCACTCCAAAACTGCTAGAGCTTGTACAGGAATTCAGTAAAGTGTCAGGATATAAAATCAATGCACAGAAATCAGTTGCACTTCTTTACACCAACAACAAGACAGAAGAAAGAGAAATTAAGGAGTCAATCCCATTTACAATTACACCCAAAACCATGAGATACCTAGGAATAAACCTAACCAAAGAGGCAAAGAATCTATTCTCAGAGAACTATAAAGTACTCATGAAAGAAATTGAGGAAGACACAAAGAAATGGAAAAATGTTCCATGCTCATGGATTGGAAGAATAAATATTGTGAAAATGTCTATGCTACCTAAAGCTATCTACACATTTAATGCAATGCCTATCAAAATCCCATCCAATTTTTTCAAAGAAATGGAACAAATAATCCTAAAATTTATATGTAACCAGAAAAGACCTCGAATAGCCAAAGGAATATTGAAAAAGAAAGCCAAATTGGTGGCATCACAATCCCAGACTTCAAGCTCTACTACAAAGCTGTCATCATCAAGATAGTATGGTACTGGCACAAAAACAGACACATAGATCAATGGAACAGATAGAGAGCCCAGAAATAGACCCTCAACTCTATGGTCAACTAATGTTCGACAAAGCAGGAAAGAATATCCAATGGAAAAAAGACAGCCTCTTCAACAAATGGTGTTGGGAAAATTGGACAGCCACATGCAGAAAAATGAAATTGGACCATTTCCTTACACCACACACGAAAATAGACTCAAAATGGATGAAGGACCTCAACGTGAGAAAGGAATCCATCAAAATCCTTGAGGAGAACACAGGCAGCAACCTCTTCGACCTCAGCCGCAGCAACTGCTTCCTAGGAACAACACCAAAGGCAAGGGAAGCAAGGGCAAAAATGAACTATTGGGACTTCATCAAGATGAAAAGCTTTTGCACAGCAAAGGAAACAGTCAACAAAACCAAAAGACAACTGACAGAATGGGAGAAGATATTTGCAAACGACATATCAGATAAAGGGCTAGTATCCAAAATCTACAAAGAGCTTAGCAAACTCAACACCCAAAGAACAAACAATCCAATCAAGAAATGGGCAGAGGACATGAACAGACATTTCTGCAAAGAAGACATCCAGATGGCCAACAGACACATGAAAAAGTGCTCCACATCACTGGGCATCAGGGAAATACAAATCATAACCACAATGAGATATCACCTCACACCAGTCAGAATGGCTAAAATGAACAAGTCAGGAAATGACAGATGCTAGTGAGGATGTGGAGAAAAGGGAACCCTCCTACACTGTTGGTGGGAATGCAAGCTGGTGCAACCACTCTGGAAAACAGCATGGAGGTTCCTCAAAAAATTGAAAATAGAGCTACCTTATGACCCAGCAATTGCACTACTGGGTATTTAACCTAAAGATACAAACGTAGTGATCCAAAGGGGCACGTGTACCCGAATGTTTATAGCAGCAATGTCCACAATAGCCAAGTTATGGAAAAAACCTAGATGTCCATCAACAGATGAATGGATAAAGAAGAGGTGGTATATATATACAATGGAATACTATGCAGCCATCAAAAGAAATGAAATCTTACCATTTGTGACGACATGGATGGAACTAGAGGGTATTATTCTTAGCAAAATAAGTCAATTGGAGAAAGATAACTATCACATGATCTCCCTGATATGAGGAAGTGGATATGCAATGGGGGTGGGGGTTAAGGTGGTAGGAAAAGGAAAAATGAAACAAGATGGGATCGGGAGGGAGACAAACCAAAAGAGACTCTTAATGTCATAAAACAAACTGAGGGGGGTAGGGGGGGAGAGGAGAGGGGTTGGGAGAGGGTGGTGGGGTTACATTATATGTTTAAATAAAAAAGCTTAAATTTAAAAAAAAAGAAAATTCCCTTTTCTTCTAGGTATAGCACAGAATGTGCTCATATATCTATCAGTTGGTTATATTCCATTTATATTCCATTTACATTTTGAAATTATATTTAATGTTTCTATGTTTTTGTCACCAAATCTCATATGCTCCAAAAGAAGCTCATGTTTGTATCTTTTTTTCCTATTGCTTATTGCAAAATAAGCATGCAACATATATTATTGCATTGAAAGTTTATTTCCAAATATTCCTTCATGCATATTGGAATGTCTTTTAAAACTAGCTCAAGTTATCAAGGGATAATATTCATATTAATTCAGTTTTATGTACAATAGTTAACCACTTGAAGCTTCCTTGGAAAATAAAACACAACACTAAAAGTGCATACTTAAAATATTAAAACTTTGCTAAAATAATTTTGGAAGAAAATCAGATAATTTTTACTCAGAGCTCTATAAGAGTGAAAATGGATAATGATCTGTGACATAGGAGTCAAAACCTTGTCCAGAAAGGAATCCTAGCTTACTTATAATGCCAGCATACCTATTAATAAAAGTTTCAAACATTGCATTTTTAGCACTGTATTTGCTTTCTTAGTTTAGTGCTTCATGGTGAGGGGGGCAGGGTCAGGTTTGAAAAGGTGCCCTATGTAACATGAAAGAGGTCATCAAATCTCGAGGTCATGAGATTAAGGCCCCATCGGGCTCTGATTTGAGTGGGGAGTCTGTTCACTGTCTCTCACTCTCTCTTTCAAATAAATAAATGAGTCTTTTTTAAAAATTCTTGAAGTAACTAGAATAAACTAGGAAAGGGTTGAGAGTTATGATTTTTCCTTCTTGTGGAAATCTTTTTGCCATATCCTGATTGTGACAAACATCTTACCTCTCTTCTCATCAGCAGCAACAACAAGAGCAGCTAATAGTTCCTGAGCGCTTTCCTTTTGCCAGGCCCTGTACTTAGCACCTCATGTGCACCATTTCATGTAATACTCAACACACACTTCTCAGGGAGGAATTAATGTTATCCCATTGTATGAGGAAACAATCTCAGTAAGGTAAATAACATGTCCTCAGTTCATCTAGGTGGAAAATGGCAGACCTAAACCTGACATGTGTGACTCCAAAGCCAGTGCTCTATATCATGTCAAAACATGTCATGTCATGTCATAAAACGTTCCATTCCATTGTATTACTAGATGTAATTCCTTGAGAGAAGGGACCATGTCTCTACCTCTGTGGTATGGATCCCATGTCTATCTCCCATGCACTGGGCAGAATACCCTAGGTACTCTACATGCTTCATAAATAATCATTTAATTGAAAATGCGAAGACCTTAATTTGTACTCCACCCCACCCTTGACGCCCTATTCTTTCTCAATATGACAAAATTCGGGGTGCCTCTGAGTGTCTCGGATGTTCTTGTAGGTACAGGGCACACCAAGAACTTCCTGCCTCTGCCACCACAGCACCTTTTAACTTTTCTGCCCCAGGGCTTTCTCTAATGCCAATGGAAGCCCACATAGTCTACAAAAAGTGCTGGAAGGACAGGGAGTATAGGGGAGTACATGCTTCTAGGGGCACAGCTCCACCAAAGGGAATAGGGGCTGGTGGATAAATATCTTAATACCTTATCCTTCAGTGGAGTGACTTGAGGCATGTCCTAGGGGGACTGAGTATAGTGGCACATAGTGATGATTCATACCAATGCATCATCCCAATAAGGGCCCAATGACACAGCCTTTGTTGACTTTCTCTTTCCAGGTCACTATCCTTCACTCCAGCTTTCTGGGACACCTTCCAAGTAAACTCTGGGAGGGCTCTGCTTTCAGGATTATTCAAACAAAGGCCCCCAGTCTTCCCACAGTAAGTGACACCACTGTTTTTGTACCTGGTTGTACAGGACAAATACTATGCATTATCCTTGACTTTTTGTCTTTCCATCTCAGATCCCTTCATATCCATTGGCAGCTAACCTTCTCCCTCTCTCCATGTTTGACCCCATGCTGCCCCCATCCCTCAATCAGATTTCTAATAATAGTCTCTTCACTTCCTGACTCTAATTTCCAGAGTGATCTTTTAAGATGCTATTCATGCCACAGGGTTCTTCTACTGAACGCTTGTTAGTGGTAATAAGAATTGGGGCATTTTTGAAGCATTTTCTAGGTCCTAGGATCCCTTCTGAGGCTGTCAAGTGTATTAAATTCATTTAAACCTCACAAAAATCCTGAGAGGTAGGGACCACTTTTATTATTTTGTGATCCAGAGGAAAACTGAACACAGGGTCACATAGGAGTTAAACAATTTGTCACTCTCCTTAACATGTGGCATGCTTTACACCTTCTAAATATTCAGATAGTTGATGACAACTTTTTTATGTCACTGGATTACCAGTGAAAATGATTTTGCTATTTATGCTTTCTGTTTGATGCACTTTGAAGGGGAGAGAGAAACTACTTCAAAGTTACAAATCTGAAACAAATTAGGCAGAATCCCAGGGGGGAAATGTAGACTATGACAATAGAATCTAACTGTATTGCAAATATTAAATAGCTTCACTGAAGAAAGTTGGGGTGAGGGGATAAAGGGAAAGGTGTTGACTCAAGCCACTTTGGAAATGGCACAAAACCATTGCACTCTATTTGATAAACTCGTTTCCCATAGGGGAAGAGTTCACAAGTTTGATACCATTATACCTCTATATGAAACAGAACAATTAAGCTAATAAGGATGGTGATGATCAGAATTGTTTCTCATTGTTGGAGTGGGAATTTACATATGAGCAAGGAGAGGAGGCTAGAATGAGCCCTATGGTGGTGGGTTGGAGTTAGAGATATCAGTAAGAACTCATGTTTAACTCAATATAAGTACACATGGTAACATATAGGTATGTGTGTTTATATATGTATTTCTTTGCTCTGTCAGCTTGAGACAGCCTAGAAGCAATGACACCCTCCTAGCAATGAACATACCTAGTGCCCAGATCTTGGTTTCTGATAACATTCTCCAATAAAAGGAATCAGGGCTCCTTGGAGAACTCACTCATTTGACAACTGGGGCGGGAAATATACCAGATGAGCCTGGAGCCTTGTAGTGATATAAAATAAAAAAGCACTAAAAAATCTAACACACACAATGATAAGACTATGTATGACCCCAGGAGCCAGCTGAAAGAGGCCCCAGTGGCCAAAGCTAGAACAATGTGAGCAAAAGGAATAAAAAGGCATTAAATAAGGCAGGAGTAAAATAAAAAATAAATATCTATCAGCCTATACTGATATAAACAAATGATGAATAATTAATGTCAGAGAGGACACAAATATCTCAGGCAGAATTCCAAGTGGATTATATGGATATTCCAGTCTCAACATGGTGGAGTACAACTCCGTACTTCTTAAGTATGGGCTGCATACAGTGACTCCCTTCCAAAGAGCACTGTATGGAAGGGGGAAATAAAAGAGGAGCTTGAGAGTGGGGAAACCAGACAAATACTACCCCAACCAAGTACTCAAAGGCAATGTCAGGAGTCATATTCATGTTCATAGTGTGTTCTCTTGATATGAAGTGAAGAAAATGGCTCTGTGATTTTTCTTCTGAAAACCCATAATCTCATTTTAGTGTTGAGAAAAACAGCAGGCAAATCTTAAGAGAGGGACATCCTGCAATATACCTGGCCAGTAACTTCTCAAAACAGAAGACATGAACAGACACTTTTCCAAAGAAGACATCCGGATGGCTAACACACACATGAAAAGATGCTCAACATCATTCAACATCAGGGAAATACAAATAAAAACCACGATGAGATACCACTTCACGGTGTCAGAGTGGCTAAAATTAATAAACAGGGAAAAAAACGGGTGTTGACAAGGATGCAGAGAAAGGGGAACACTCTTGTCCTGTTGGTAGGAATGCAAACCGGTGCAGTCACTCTGGAGAACAGTTTGGAGGTTCCTCCAAAAGTTAAAAATAGAACCACCCTATGATCTGAAAATTGCACTACTAGGTATTTACCCAAAGGATACAAAAATACACATTCATAAGGGTACATGCACCTTGATGTTTACGCAACATTATCAACAATAGCCAAACTGTGGCTATTGGTCCATCGCCTGATGAATGGATAAAGAAGAGGTGGTATACATATACACAATGGAATACTATTTAGCAATCCACAAAATGAAATATTGCCACTCACAATGACATGGATAGAGCTTGTGTATATCATGCTTAGTGAAATAAGTCAGTCAGAGCCAATACCATAAGATCTCTGTGGAATTTAAGAAAGAAAACAGATGAACATGTGAGAAGGGGGTAAAGAAAAAAAAAGGAGAGAGGGGAACAAGCTGTAACTGATTTTTAATGATAGAGAATAAACCCACCATCGATGGAGGGGTGGGTGGGGGATGAGCTAGATACATGATGGGTATTAAAGAGGGCACTTGTTATAAGCACTGGGTGTTGTATGTAAGTGATGAATCACTGAATTCTACTCCAGAAAGCAATATTTAAATTAAACCAAATTTAAATTTTTAAAAATAACTACCAAAGTCATTAAAAACAAAGGAAGTCTGAAAAACTTACAGTCAAGAGGAGCCCAAGAAGACATGATGACCAAGTGTAATGTGGTCTCCTAGATGGGATCTTGGGACTGGAAAGGGATGTTAGGTTCAAAATTAAGGAAATCTGAATAAACTATAAACTGCTTATTAAGAATGTTTTAACATTAGTTTATTAATTATAATAAATGTACAATACTAGTGTAAGATGCTGATAATAGGGGAATCTGTGGGCAGGGGATTATATGGGAACCCTTTTTTTTTTATACTTCTATCTCAATTTTTTTATATATCTAAAGTTGTTCTAAAAAAAAAAAGCAAATAAGCCAATGTGATAAATAAGCAAAATAAAAGAAAAAGCAAATTGAGTTATAGCACATGTGCTTACATAGTTCTTCATGGAGATTTGGCAATTTCTGGCTAAGCTCACATAAACCATCCAGAGAGATAACTTAGATTTCAAGGGCAACAGTATTTGGATCAGAGTTACCTGGTCCCACTATCAACAATGATCAAATTCATTGTGGGAAATCCAAATCGGAGCTGTGATGTGCAGTGGGGAGATATCTTTGATCCATTTCCCACCCCTACCAGAAGCAAAGAAATAAGAGTTCTAAAATTTTTCTGGAAGCTTCTATGTAAAGACTCAAGGGAAAAAAAATATTGAGAGGAGGAAAAATAAGTCTTTAGCAAGCTTCCACAGTATGACTTAGAGGAAAATCATTTTAAGGATAACTTCTGGCTCACCATAACAAAATCCTCCAGTGTTTGTTGAAATCACTGACTTTTGACAAAAAAGTCAGCTTTTTTTTGAAAAGTACCCTTTTACCAAACTTTCCCTACTTGCCGCCCATCCCTCCTCCACCATGAGCCATGTTTTAAGAAAAAAAAAATGTCGATGTTACTTTTAAATAAACAGTTATACAAACGTTAAAGATATGTGGTTCTATTTTCGATTTTCCTTCTCTGTCTCAATCAATGTAGATTTGGGTTTCAGTCTGGATTGGGTGTTGTCAGAGCTCCACCCTGTGAGTCCTTGGGCCCTTTGCATTTTCAAGCACACCTGCTCTTGGGATGTTTTCACCTTCTACAGCCAGTGCCTGAATCTCTTTTGCAGGGCTGTTCCTAACCTGTGGGAACTCACTTTAGGTGCCTGGGAATTACTGCCCCTGGGGGCAGCCCTGACTTGTGACTCACCACATCCAGGCAGGGTGGTGCAGGATGCAGACTGGGGCTGGCTATACTGATCACTCAACTCCAAGTGTGCCCTTCCCCAGGGCTGAGCCAAAGTTGCCCTCAGTATGATTTTGCCTGAAGTTTCACTGGGTTAGCCTTGCTCCGTTTTCTCATCTACTATCCTACTTCCATGTTTTTTCCTGGGAATACTTTATCATAAATCCTTTTTATACAAATGCCCATCTCAGGTTCCACTTCTCGGGATCCAGGCTGAGACACAACTCAGTTCCCCATTAGGAAAGGAGGTGCTGCCTGGGAATGTCTTTGACTGACAATATGCTATTCTAGGGGTGTCCCTGGCCAAAGATTGAACAAGGGCACAGGGGCAGGGCCTGGCTTTTCTTTGCAGGGTGGGTCTCCTCCTTCAGGGAATCCCTCCCTCTGGAACTCCTAGCCCTGCTTGCCTCTTCTTCAACTTGCAAAGACAGGTTGCAACAGTCCCAGGTTGCAAAGAGAACACCTGTATGACTTCTGTAGTTTGTTGGGTGTTAGCTTGTCTTACTTTTCTTTTTAAGAATTTTTTTCCATTTTATTTTATTTCTTTTCAGTGTTCCAGCATTCATTGTTTATGCACCACACCCAGGGCTCGATGCAATATGTGCCCTCCATAATATCCACCACCAGGATCACCCAAACCCTCACCCCACCTCCCTTCCAAAACCTTCAGTTTGTTTCTCAGAGTCCACAGTCTCTCATGGTTTGTCTCTCCCTACAATTTCCCCCAACTGACTTCTCTGCTCCATCTCCCAATGTCCTCCATGTTATTTCTTGTGCTCCACAAATTAAGTGAAACCATATGATACTTGACTCAGCATAATCTCTTCCAGTCCCATCCATGTTGATACAAAAGTTGGGTATTCATCCTTTCTGATGGAGACATAATACTCCATTGTATATATGGACCATATCTTCTTTCGTCCATTGAAGGGCATCTTGGTTCTTTCCACAAACACTTTTCCAAAGAAGACATACAAACAGCTAACAGACACATGGAAAAATGTTCATCATCATTAGCCATCAGGGAGATTCCAATCAAAACCACGTTGAGGGGCACCTGGATGGCTCAGTCGTTAAGCGTCTGCCTTTGGCTCCAGTCATGATCCCAGAGTCCTGGGATCGAGCCTCTCATCTGGCTCCCTGCTTGGTGGGAAGCCTACTTCTCCCTCTCTCTCTCTCTGCAGCTCCCCCTGCTGGTGTTCCCTCTCTCGCTGTGCCTCTGTCAAATAAATAAATAAAAATCTTAAAAACACACATACACACACATTGAGATATCACCTTACATCAGTTAGAATGACCAAAATTAACAAGACAGTAAACAACATGTGTTGGAGAGGATGTGGAGAAAGGGGAACTCTCTTACACTGTTGGAGGGAATGGAAGTTGCTGCAGCCATTTTGGAAAACAGTGTGGAGATTCCTTAAGAAATTAAAAATAGAGCTACCCTGTGACCCTGTAATTGCACTACTGGGTATTTACCCCAAAGATACTGATATAGTGAAAAGAAGGGCCATCTGTACCCCAATGTGCATAACAGCAATGGCCACAGTCTTTTAAAGAGTTTGTACATTTTGGGGCACCTGGGTGGCTCAGTGGGTTAAAGCTTCTGCCTTCGGCTCAGGTCATGATCCCAGGGTCCTGGGATCAAGCTCTGCATCAGGCTCTCTGCTCTTCAGGGAGCCTGCTTCCTCCTCTCTCTCTCTCTGCCTGCCTCTCTGCCTACTTGTGATCTCTGTCTGTCAAATAAATATTTTTAAAAAGAAAGAAAGAAAAACATTTAAATAAAAAAAAGAATTTGTACATTTTACTTCAGCTACCTCAGAGCAAGGCAGCCCCTGAAAAATCTTTCTGGAATGTTCCTGTTTCCTTTTTTTACCCCCATAGTTTGCAAGTGAACTATTTTCTCAGAACCCTCATTTCTGTAAAGAAAAGTAAACAAGTCCTAGCCTCACAGGTAACCAACAAGGTGCAGCAGGCCTGTGATCATGTGAGCCTTGGGAATCAATTTCTTTTAAGTCCAGATTCAGGGATGGGGCACAGAAATGATCTGTATTTCCAAATCCACAGTCATTTGTTGACAGAGTAAGAACTGAGACCAGGTGAAAGTGAGGGATGCTGTTCTCAAAGCTCATGGTAAGTTGCAGTCTGGGCCCAAATATCCCGTGCTAATGAAGCCCTTTGTTTTATCACATAGAGCAGAGCTTCTCCACTTTGGCACTGCTGACATTTTGAGCCAGGTAGTTCTTTGTTGTGTGGGGCTGTCCTGTGCATTGTGGGATGTTCAGCAGCATCTCTGGCCCCCACCTGGTAGATGCCAGTAGTATTGCCCCTCCCCCTCTCGCTGTGATCCAAATATTCCCTGACATCCACAAATACCCACTGTTGGCAAAATCATCCCCCTGTTGAGAGCCACTGACATTAGAGGTTGCTTTAGTATGAGTGTCCCCTCAGGCACCGACCCATATGTGGAAACCTAACCCTCATTTAGGAGGTGGGGCCTTTGAGAGGTGATTAGGGAAGAGTCATGAATGGAATTAGAGCTCTTATAAAAGAGACCTGAGCGAGTTCCCTCCCCACCTTCCACCACCTGAGAATACAAAAGGAAGTCAGAGACCCAGAAGGTGGCCCTCGCTCAACCATGCCAGCACCTTGATCTCAGACTCCCAACCTCCAGAACTGTATACAGTATATACCAGAGAAACAATCTCGGGCCAGCAGAGGTGCCAGAAGTGATGAGAGGTGAGGGTATAAAATAGAGGAGGGAGAAGATGAGAATCAGCTCCAAACTCCAGACCAGCAGCAGTTAGAGGGATTACAGCTGATCTCACTGCCCTTCCTCTTCTCTGTTTTCCCAGGAGAAGTGCCCAGGCAGAATCCTGGACAAGCTCATTCCCAGTGGGATGAATGTCTCTTTCAGTAACTGGACTTGAGCAGCACAAGAGGTGTACCATCAGGTTCCCTTTGAAAATCCAAGTCTCTTCTCCTGCTGTCAGAGGCATTGATTGCTGATGGCTACCAGCTGAATCCTTCTCCAGGAATTGCCTTGGTTGAAGAGAGCCACTGTATTATACCCACCACCTACCTGAAGGTAGCCCATGTCCAGTGACTGGTCAATAAAGGGGTACAAAGGTCTTGTCCTTTTGAAGACTTGGATCTTTAACCCTGGAACATTTTCATATTTTATCTACCTATCATCTATTTTCAATATGTCCTTTTTTAAAAAAAATTGAATATAAAACCGTGAGAGACTATGGACTCTGGGGAACAAAAGGTTTCTGAAGGTTACAGAAGAGAGGGGGTGGGGGAATGGAGTAAGCAGGTGATGAATATTAAGGAGGATATGTGTTGTGATGAGCATTGGATGTCATATGCAACTAATGAATCTTTGAACACTGCATCAAAAATTAATGGTGTCCTATATGATGGCTAACCGAACATATTTTTAAAACTTAACTATAGTTGACACACAAGGTTACATTAGTTTCAGGTGTACAACCTAGTGATTCAACAAGTTTATACATGGTGCTAAGTTCACCACAAGTGTAGCTACCATCTGTCACTACACATCACTATGACAACACCATTGGCTATATTCTTTTTTTTTAAGATTTTATTTATTTATTTGACACAGAGAGAGAGAGAGAGATCACAAGTAGGCAGAGAGTCAGGCAGAGAGACAGGAAAGGAAGCAGGCTCCCCACTGAGCAGAAAGCCCAATGTGGGGCTCAATCCCAGGACCCTGAGATCAGGGTCTCAGGCCTTCGGCTGAGGCTTAACCCACTGAGCCACCCAGGTGCCCCTATTGGCTATAATCTTTATGCTGTCTTTTATTCCTTTGACTTATTCATGCCATGACTGGAGTCCTCTATCTCCCACTCTCCTTCACTCATTTTGCCCAACCTCCAAACCCCTTCCATTCTGGCAGTTATCAATTCATTCTCTGTATTTGTAGGTCTGGTTTTATTTTTTGTTTGTCTATTCATTTGTTGTTGCTGTTGTTTTAGAGTCCCTATATGAGTGAAATCATATGGTATTTGTCTTTCTCAGCTTGGTTTATTCACTTAACATCATACTCTCTAGGTCCATCCATGTTGTTTCAAACCTCATCTTTTTTATGGCAGTGTAGTATTTGTGTGTGTGTATGTGTGTGTGTGTGTGTGTGTGTGTGTAGCACATCTTCTTTATCCACTCATCTACTGATGGGCACTTAGGCTGCTTCCATACCTTGGCTATTGTAAATAATGTTGCAATAAACAAATTGCACATAAACATCAAATTAGTGTTTTTGTTTTCTTTGGGTAAACACCTAATAATGGAATTACTGGATCCTTCGGTAATTCTATTTTTAATTTTTTTAGGAACTCCCATATGGATTTCCACAGTGGCTGCACCAATTTACATTCCCATCAATGGTACATGTGTGTGCTATTTTATCCATATCCTCACCAGCACTTATTTTCTCATCTTTTCTATTTCAGACATTCTAACAGGAGTAAGGTGATATCTCATGTGATTTTTGATTTGCATTTCCCTGGTGATTAGTGATTTGAGCATCTTCTCATATGTCTTGGTCACCTGGATGTATGTCTTCTTTGGAAAAACATCCATTTAGGTTGTCTGCCTGGTTTTTTCACTAGATTATTTGAGTTATATAAGTTCTTTATCTATTGGCCATGTTAACCTCTTATCAGATATAACATTTGAAAATATCTTTTCTCCCATTCAGTAGGTTGTCTCTTTTTGTGTGTGTGTGTATGGTTTCCCTCTCTGAGCAAAAGCTTTTTATTTTTATGTAGTCCCAATAGTTCACTTTTGCTTTTGTTTCTCTTGCCATAGGAGACTTATCTAGAAAGAAAAGTTGCTACAGCTAATATGTTCATATTTTTTCTCTCTTCCTGGGTTACTATTTTGTATTCAACTTTTGTGACTCTTAGCTACAGACTCATAGTTTGTAAAGTTTTGCCTTAGGATCTGGAAAACTTGTTGCCATATACCTTCTAGTTCATCTATTGGAATTACTTCCTTAATAATGTTTTAATTTCTAAAAACTCTTATCTGATTGTTCTTTTTACTCATTCTATTCTCATTGTATAGATATGTAATAAGCTTGTTTCAAGCTCCTGTCTTTGTTTCTTCCAGAATCAGTTTGTCTTTGTTTTTCCTCACACACACATGCAGCTGATTGGCTGTATGTTTGTTGCTCTGAGACAGCTGGTCAATATTATGACCAGACTCTCTCCTGGGTGGAAAGTCTTCTGAGTCCTGTGAATGCTATTGGACAGATTTTGCTCTAGGATATCATGAGGAACGTTTTCCATTTGCCCTTCCTTCCACCCAATCCCCTCCTGATCTCTGCCCTCCCAGTTGTGTTTGGTCAACTAGGCATGCTGGGAAGAGACAAGACAGAGAACAGAGTATGGTCTGGGTGTTTACTTTCCTGTCTTTATCCCCATGTGTTGTTTCAGGTAGTCTGTGCTCATCAGCAGAAGGTCTCAGGTCTTTTCAAAATACTCATCCTCAGGGCGCCTGGGTGGCTCAGTGGGTTAAAGCCTCTGCCTTTGGCTCAGGTCATGATCCCAGCGTCCTGGGATGGAGCCTGCATCAGGCTCTCTGCTCAGCAGGGAGCCTGCTTCCTCCTCTCTCTCTGCCTGCCTCTCTGCCTACTTGTGATCTTGATCTGTGTTAAATAAATAAGTAAAATCTTTAAAAAAATAATACTCATCTTCCAGCTTCTGGTGACTGCTCCTTGCATAAACTGCATAAACCTTCCCAGCACCGCTCCCCATTTCCTTATTAGGACTCATCTTACCTTGACCTCCCTAGAAGGCAGAGCCAAAGGCAACATGATATTTTTATTAGAGAGTTCAAACTCAGAGCAGAGGAATAAGGAAGTGGGGCTAAGGAGGGGGAACCAATAGTAGGAGACTAGGTGATGCCAGCTGCCACTGAGTGCAGCTGGTTGCTCAGTCCTAAGAATAAAACTGTGTTCTTAGATGGGATGTAAGTAGGACAGGCTATCCAGGAAAGACAGGGGCAAAAATTAATTCACTGGCCCCCATCTCCAATTTGTCAAAGAATAGTAACTCCACAAAGTTTTCATGTCCCAGCACCTTCAGACTCCAAGCATGATCTCCTGGTGTCCCAACTCAGTTTGCTAATTAAGCCCCAGAGCGGGAAGTAAAAAGTGTGCTGGGCAGCGATGAGGACATGTGCTGGCAGATTGCACCAGTGTGGTGGTATTAAATGTTGACAACTGGTTCTCCTATTTTCATGGTGTGAATTATCACCATGGCTGATTTCAGTAAAGACATGGAAAAATGGTGCCTTATATGGTGTGTTCATCATATAGGCACAATAGACATCATACAGATATAGTAGAATATACTCCAGAAAACAATTAATAATATATTTAGTAAAATAGGTAAAAAGTAATGTGTTTTGAATATTTTCTTCTATAATTTATTTAGTTGTAATTTTATATAACTTAATTTTTAAATAATGGCTATTTTAATCCTCCCAAGCCAGTAAGGACTGGCTCCATGGACATTGCTGAATTGCACCTGTGAAAAGTTTGAGCTTGCAGTGGCTGGACCAAGAAATGGGTGAGGTCCAGAGGACCCGAAGCAGTCTTAGAGGAGTCTGATACAATCTCTTATGGAGAAACCCACTGTGCATTATTCTAATTGGAGTTTCAAGACCTGATAATACAATTAAGTAAGTTTGGGTCAATTGGCAAGCTTCACACTCTGCAGAGGCCAGAATTAGGAAGGCTTTACTTGAGAAGCACCAACATCCACTCATGAGAACACACCCCTCCCAGCACACGCAGATATTTCAGAGAAGGTTCCCCAGATTTTGATGGGGATGCTGCACATGGGAGATAGGGACTCTCAGGGGCAGTTGTGTAAACATTCTCCCCTTCCACTGTGTCTACCTCCATGCCTCACTCCCCACCTCCACCAGACCTGGTGGTTCCAAGACTGAAGCCCCTGGAATCCTGGCAACCAGTCTGGCCCCCACTACAAGGCAAACAGAGATGGTAGATCATTTGCTTTTAATTGAGAAAGGCCTGCCATGTGATTAAGTAAAAGACCTGAGTGAATGTTCATGAATGTAACTATTTATTTATATCATTACTTATGAGGGAAGCAGGCAGACAAACTAATAAACACCTTGAATTTGCAAATGACCATCTGCTTCTCAGCAGATAGCACTATTAAAAACTTGACTCAATGAAAATATTCTAATGCACTTGAAATCTCAAACATGGACTTGATTTCTGACCTACGGCAACTCATTAAACCTGATGTGCTTCCCACCTGTTAAATAGGTTAATGGTACTTCTGAACATGGTATGAATTTCAATTACAGAGATTGTTTCCAAAGAATTATTAAATAGTTCTTATATATAAAGCCCTAAATTAAGACCTAACAAATTAAAAATAGGGATATAAGCAAAGAGAAAGAGGGGTAGAGACTGAATCCTGTCATTAATCTAAAATATGCCCATTTTTAATAAAGAGAGATTACATCAATTGGCTGATAAAGATTATAATGAATAATTGTGAAGGACAAATCAGCCAAACCTTAATGCAACATCACTAAAAGTTTGCCTTAAGTTTTCATCCTATTTTAAAATCTAACCTCATCATTGTGTCAGTGAGGCACTTTAAGGAAAAAATAAATAAATTCAGGATGCCTGGGTGGCTCAACTAGTTAAGTGTCTGCTTTCAGCTCAGATCATGATCCCAGAGTCCTGGGATTGAGTCCTGCATCAGGGTCCTTGCTCAGAGCAGAGCCTGCTTCTCCTTCTGCCTGCTGCTCTCCCTGCTTGTGCTTGCTCTCTCTCTCTCACAAATAAACAAATAAAATCTTTAAAACAATTCTTATTCTAGTATAATTGGCATGTAGCCTTACATTAGTTTCAGGTGTACAATACAGTGATTCAACATTTCTGTACATTATTCAGTACTCCTCACAAGCATACTCTTAATCCCCTTCACCTATTAATTATCCAATTGAATTCCTTCTTTTCCATCATTTTGTTTTGGCAATAGAGCACTGTAGCCATTCACCTAGAGTGCTGATTCACCCTCAGACCCCTTTTTCTTTAAAGCAGCTTTTATCTGTTTCATAAGGGGTTTTCTTAGCAGGTGGAAGCTCAGACAGACTAAGGTTAGCAGGTACAGCCTGACTTCTGTGACCGGACGCTCTGGGAGTAGTTGCTCCAATCATTGTTTGTGAAACAATGTTTAGACATTGTTTGTGAAATATCTTTCTCTTCCTGGGACTGGGATATCTTCCAACAATCACAACTTTAAAATAAAGGTCCATGTGCCTGGAAGGAAGCTGACAAGTCCACCGCATCCAAGTGCTCCATCACTGTGACCAGTAATGGAGCAAGGGCGTGACTTGCCAGGTGCCCAGAAGCAGCTGAGGCCAGACCCCACTTCCTGCCCCTGAACAGGGCCTGTCCACCTGTCCTGATTCCTGGTACATATGCTCTGAAGATCATTAAAAAGCTTTTTAAAATCCACCAAATGAAAAATAGATCACTGCCCCATTGTTTATCTGTTCTTGTGTTAGGGCAAATTGAGAAAATGAGTCTGAATATTCAAAAGGGCAATAAGCTGGATGCTGGCAACAGACACAAAGGTAGGAGTGGCTATTTCAGCCACCCAGCGCCGCTCCTGAATGGCTTTTAAGGCATCCATAACAATGTATGCTGTTGGGCTGAAACAAACACTGTTAAAAATTAAAAGACTCCCTTTCTTTCTCCTATCATTTCCAGATCTTAATAAATCATCAGTCTCCACTTTGTGGAAAGGAAGCTAAAGCAGAGAAATGGAATGTGTCTCCTAAAAAAATTTTTTCAAACGTATTTCCAGTGTCTCATGGAAATGGGTTTATCAAGAGCCTTGTCTGGGTTTCTGAGCTCTGACCACTGTCTACTCTCCTAATTAGTAAAATACGTTTCTCTCCTTGCAATGAGTGTGACACTTCCATTGCCCCATAAGTTGCTCAAGAAGACCTCAAGGGTAGTAGTAAGAGATAGAAACAGAGTCTGATGTCAGATGTCCTGTCCTTAAACATGTAAAAGCCTGGGTGGAAGTATATTGGGTGGTAACTCTCATAGATAAGAAGTCAAGAGGTCTGCTCTCTAGAACTGGTATGACAGCTTCAGGGATCCATGCTCCATCTACCTTTCTGATTCTCCACCCTCAAGGTATCTGTTGTCAGTAGGAGCTTCCGCCATCTTGTCCATCTTATAGGTCTGATCCTGAGGAGGAGAAGAAAAAAGGATGATAGGCCATGCCCCTCCAGGTGAGGTAGCTCCCCTTAAAGTGTTTTCTTAAGGAAGTCCCAGGGTTTCCAGTACAGTTCATAGACCACCCCTGGCTGCAAGGAAGGCTGGGTACATGCTATTTTCTAACAGGACATTGCTCCCTGGAATAAAGTCAATGCCATAAGACATGAATGAAGAATGGATATTGGGTAGCAGTCTCAAGCTCACCAGTCTAAGGAGTGCAGACCATTTTCTCTGGCCATGGGGAGTTGTTGGAGGATTCTGAGGAGAGAGGAGGGGGGTTGGGGTCGAGATGAAATGGCAGGGTGTGGTGGAGCAAGTGGAGAGGGGATACCAGAGGCAATGCTGTGTGGATGCGCATGGACTGGAATGTGGACAAATACACTCCAACCACTCAAAGTGACCTGGGAAACTGAGGCAGGTGGATGGCACTGCTTTAAGAAATGCCTTCCCCCCCCCCAAAAAAGAAAAAGAAGTGCCTGCAGCACTTGAGTCAACAGGCTTGACAGTTAATTGAATGTCTTTCAATAGAATATGAATAGCCATGTCCCCTGTCACAAGATTAGCAATGTTATATTTCAATTATGCTCAGTGTCATTTCTTCTTTAAAACCAATGAATTCCTTCCATAAAGCTACCTTAAAATACTTTCTTTTCTGTTCTTTGCACTCATTTTGACAATAATAGAATGCTTTATAATAGAATCTTACTGAAACCCTCTTTGATTTAAACTATGTACAAACAGACTTGGAAATTTTATCAGCCTTTGCACATCAGCATCATCTTATATACCATTTGTAGTCACAATTAAATAGGTATTAAATCAGTGAGATGTTTATGAGCTTAGTGCTCGATACACATTGCCCAAATGCACCAAGTGAACACAGCAGTCATAAATAAAAAGAGTATCAGTTAACACACACAAGGATTACAATAAATGATAGAATCCATTGTTAATCTGATGTGACTTTTGGATACAGTTATTCTAATGCTTACAGACTTCTTTCAAGATTGACTATCTGGATTTAGAATATTGGGATTTCTGAGATGTTTAAGTGTTTTATGGGGATGGAGTTGAAGTTGGAATTATTCTATACATGGCCATGGCTTCCTGCCTTGACTATCCACACTCCAGATATTTGAAATCATAGAGTTTATGTTTGAACTTCAATAATATTCTCTCATAAAGGAACACATAAGTGGTGTGATGTAGTCATAGTTCATAGTCATCACCACTGAAACTCCAAAGACTGGCACTGTTGCAAGGAATAGTTTGAAATGGCCAGTTTGCAGGTAACAAAACTCTCTGAGGACTTATAGGGACTGAGCTACATGAAAAACGGCATCTCCGTGTTGGCTGTTTAGAGGTCAGCAAAAAATAAATCAACCTACAGGATACCTCACATCTGCCACTGACTCACCCCCTCACCATAGGAAGACTCACATGCTTTCAACCCCATAAAGGCATATTATCTTTTGTGTTTTAAAACCTAGGTGACTGTGAAAGGACATGATTCCACTTCAAAATGCACATGTAGACGAAGGAAATAATTCTGTTCATTACTTCACCCAGTCGCATCCATTCTGTGAGGAAGAGTCTTGGTTTGAGATGGGCACTCTTGCCTCTTTTTTATTTGCTAATTACCAATATTAGATGTTTCTCTTTTACGATGAATTTCTGGCACAATGTCTGTTTTCATTCAGGTAAACACTGAAATTTACAAATTCCAAAATCTCCACAGATCAGTTAATGTTGTGGGAAACACAATTTCTCAGCTAGACAGATGGAGACACCTCTCCAGTGCCAGCAGCAGAGGTGAGGATCTGGATGGCAGAGACTGTGCCAGGGGATTATTGAAAATTATAACACTAAAAACAGAAGATACTTATCCAAGTTAAGGAGTGATGGTTAATCTTTCTACCAGAGATTTAACCTGATTTGCCTATAAAAACACTCATGTTATTTAAAAAAAAACAAATCAGCAGAGGTTAGGTGAATTTTTGGTGGCTAAATGTCGAGGTCTACTCTGGCTTTGCTCTGCCTCTCACCCATCACATTTGCACCCAATTCTATCACAGAATATCTTTTTCATAAAGAATAGGGGCCCAAGTGATGGCATCCTTTAGTTTCCTGTAATCTAACAACCTCTCCATTAAGCCATTGCAAATTAACATACCACCTGAGTGATATTAAGATGCTTGCCATATTAAGATAATTATATATAAGTTGCCTGATCCCACTTTCAAACAGATGGCTACCCCTAAGCCCTATCTGTATGGAAATTTTGGATTAGTCCCTGCTTAGAGGATTAAGTTCATCCTATGCTGACAGAAGCTTCCCTCTACATCACTACAAAACTGGTCAATGAAACTACCTGAGGACCAGGCACCGGTCAGACATCTGGGCAGCAGTGAGTCTGCTTATTTTGGGAAACCCAAAGACAGCCAACCAGCTCTGAGAGTTTTATGATGGCAGGTGTGAGAGCTATTGTGTGGAGTATAAGTGAGGACCCTGCCTGATCCTGCGAAGGCACCTAGAGTAAAGGTTTGCTTCCTGCCAGAGGTGGGCAGAAAGTTGGGCAATGACTCAGTCCAGCCACAGAGGCCTCCTGCCTTAGCATCCAGAGGGAGGGCCAAAATTGGTTAATGTGGCGACATGGAATGGATTCTTGGCCAACCCTGCCTTCAGTCAGTGGCAGCAGATAAACTGTCATCTTACCTGCAGTGCACTCTGTGGAGAACAATTGGAGTAAAGAACCCAGGGAGAAGCTGAGACAAATATGGTGGTATCTGTTCACTTGGTAACTCCTAACTGGACATTGATCTGACCTATCCATCATGCTAGGCATGGAGGATACAGTTATGAGTGGAAACAGTTCCTGACCCTAGGGGGCTTCTAGAGGCCAGAGAAGAGAGGCATCTGAACAGTGTGTCCAATCAAGATGAGCAAATGTTGGGTGGGAACTCTTAGTGGGATTCCTGAAGAAGACATCCTGTGCCACATCTATCCCCTCAGCTCACCCTGTGCTCACCTGCAGCTGGTAGGCAGTTTCTATGTATCCTGACAGCTTCCTACCTCCAGTACTTCTCCAGTACTTGTTTGTCTCTTCCTTATTCTCCATCTGGGCCTGGAAAACATGTACTGCCACTCATGCAACATTCAACGAGTTTGTGGATAGATTCCCTGGCTTCCTCTCTGCTCAGTGGGGCAATTCTGAGGCATGTCCCATATAGTCTCCTAGAAGCCCCCAACAGGAGTGAGCCCCAGTTGCCCACAACAGTAGCTCACTCCTTGACCAGTCTTGTATTAATGTCCTTGCCCTACTTCCCCAGCACATCCTGGGCCACCTCCCACCTGGCTACCTGGCTCAAATCCTTTCCTCAGGCTCTGCCTTTAGGGGTTAACCTACTTCAGGCTAAGGATCTGAAACAACATGTGGCACATGGCACTTTTGAGTAAGTTGGAAATGGACACTCACATGCTGAATGGGCGGCCAGCACCAGGGTGCCCATGTGACCAGTGGAGAGGGGCCCAACTTGGATGTTCCCCCCCTGCTCCCTTGACCAAGCAACGTTGGGAAGGTCACAGCCTGACTAGTTTTACACAGAAGTCCCACTGGGGGTGATAACAGAGAGGTATAAACAGGAGACATTGGAGAGTTTGTACATCTAAAATTCTTAAGATATCTTATCTTTTTCCTGCTGCCTATGGGATGGGTGCCTTTCAAGTCATGCCTGTGTGGTTCCCTGACACCCACCCCAATATCTAGGCCTCAGAAAACACATTCCCTCACTTCCCTGAGACATGAAGCACAGAGTAAAATCTTTTAGGCACTCTGTAGGGCCAAATGTGTTTCAGAATTTAAATAGTTAGGACACTGGAAGTGTTCAACCGTACATCTACCAAATGTGACATATCTATCACCCTTGGAAGGGTCTGAGGCCATAGCCCCTAAGCCAACAGTTTAGTTTCTGCACCATCACCTTGAACACAAGTTTGCCCCAACACCACCAAAACTTTTGGTTCCCAGACCATATCAGATTTCAAATTGCAGGCACAGGATTATGGAGCTCTTCAACATTCCACCCACCCAAATCCTATCACCTCAAGGCCCACTGCCTGCCCTTCCTTTGACTTCTGAAGGACTCGTGGCACTCAGTCTGTAACAAAGTACAGCACCTGATACTACTCTGTCTTACATTGTTCTTATTGTTTTTCTTTGTTTTTAATTTAAGCTTTTTTTATTTAAACATATAATGTAACCCCACCACCCTCTCCCAACCCCTTTCCCCCCCACCCCCCTCAGTTTGTTCCATGACACTAAGAGTCTCTTTTGGTTTGTCTCCCCCCCCATCCCATCCTATTTCATTTTTCTGCAGCATGCTGCATCTGGTAGGACTCTCTTGTTGTAGGAGAATGGATTCAACTTTTGAAAATGGAAGTAGAGTTCATACAAACTTTACGTTAGTTCAGGTGTATAACACTAATTGGACAAGTCTATACATGATGATATGCTTACAAGTGTAGCTACTATCTGTACCATACAGTGCTATCACAATACCATTGACTATATTCCCTATGCTGTGCTTTTAATCCCCATGATTTACTCATCCCATAACTGGAAGTTTATACCTCCCATTCACCTTCACTCATTTTCCCCAAAATCCTCCCCTCTGGCAACTACTAGTTTCTATTTCTGGTTCTTGTTCTGTGTGTTTCACTTGTTTATTTTTTTAGGTTCCACATGTAAGTGAAATGGTATTTGACCTTTAAAAACTGAATTTTTGGTCTCATAACTGAAAAAGTGTAAGAAAATCCTCTGATTCCGGTCCAGCTGGATCCAGGGGGATAGAATCCAGGATTCTATCTTACAGTCCTTTTTGTCTCTCTGGCCCCTACTTCGTTGTCAGTATCATTCTTGACCAGGCTATCTGTACACGGTTGCCCCTAGAGACTGGAGGTTTACAACAATTAGCTGAGCAATCCCAAGGAGTGAGAGTTTCTTTGTCCTCATGCTTTCACAAAAACTCCCATCAGTCCCTCCCACTGGCCATCTGAGTCCCTAAACCAATGTTCATAGCCAAGAGTGGTGGTGTTCTCCTTAACCAAATATGGATCCCTGTTTCCCCAGGGAACAAGTGCTTTCAGGCATTCTTGATAGCATGCCAAATGGTACAGTCCCCAGTGAGGTGGAATGACATATGCATTTACTCTTTGACCTAGAAAGCCCACCTCTGGGAAACTGAACCTCCGATGCAGTGACAAAAAAAAAAAAATGGATTACGTGTGCACAGGGCTATTCATCCCAGAGCTACTCACAATAACACAGGATTAAACATCATCAAACATCCATGAACAGAGACTGATTTGTGAACTAAGGCACATCCATAATTGGGGATGCTGAAAGAAATGAAGACTACTAGGATGGCTAATTTTATGTGTCAACTTGATTGGGTTATGGGGTGCTCTGTTATTTTGGTCAAACACTGTTCTGGCTGTGTCTGTGGAGAGTGTCTCTGAATGAGACTAACATTTAAGTTGGTAAACAGTAAAGCAGATTGCCCTCTCCAGTGTGAGTGGGTCACATCCAATCAATTGAAGACCAGAATTTAAAAAAAAGAAAAAAGACTGTCCCTCTCCTGACTTAGAGAGAATTCCTCCTGCCTCATGGCCTTTGAACTAGAACATTGCTTTTTTCCTCTGCCTTTGAACTGGAATGTTTGACATTGAGACAGTGTAAGTAAATATTGGTGCTTTGTATTTGCTGAGCCCCCTAATATTGGTCACACAGACACTTTGAACACTACTTCCTGAAATAAATGAATGTGTTAATCAAGTAACCTCTGTGTGAATGTTGGTACTTTTGGGGCTCTTCAGCCTGGAAAGCATAAAGTTACACAG
>ML102113.1:3609-27242 GCA_003697995.1 Taxidea taxus jeffersonii | reverse complement strand
TTGGTACTTTTGGGGCTCTTCAGCCTGGAAAGCATAAAGTTACACAGATTGGTATCCATTATACAAGAGATTGAAATTGTGGCTGGTGATAGGCAGGGGAGGACACAAGAGCCAAAATGGTGGTCCAACACAACCTTGTGAGATGGTAAAAATCTGAAAGGCAGAAAAATATGCAGGTCCAGAAACATTTAGTCAGAGTCAGGAGAGAATCTGTGGATCAGAAGCAGAGACTTGTCACAACCCTTGTTCATTTTTTGAGCACAGCAAGATCAGAAGTCACTTTATCCAAGTCTTGACACAACATCTTCTGAGAACCTAGGCCATTTTAGACTCTCCCTATTATTAAGCTTGCTTGCATACAACTGCTTTAATTCTTTCATGGACTTTCAAATCATGAGGACTCAGGGATTCCTCTAATGTTCTGCAGTAAACTATCATCTCATGTAACAAAGCGTTTCCTGATAAATCACTAAAAATATCAGCTGCTTCATTGGAAACAGATTTCTGTTCAGTGACACATGCACAAGATGATGGAGTGGCAGCTTCTGATGGTCATTCCATCCTGCTGATCCAAAGCAAAGCTGTAACAGGTGCAGCCAAAGCACACCAGAACCCTGGCACACCAGAACCCTGAAATGCAGAAATCCAGCCCCCTTGGTCTCTCAAAAGTGGCTTTAGATGATTATGCTGTGAAGAAAAACAGGTCAGACATTTCTGGTATTGTTTGAGCCCATTTGCTTTTTGTGATTACCCACAAGGTTCCTAAACATGGCATATATTGCCTACTTATAATGGACTTAAAATAGGTCAATGGGAACTTAGCTACAAGACTAGACCCAGCCTCCATGGCTGGCAACTCCTTTGCAGAAAAACCTTGAGGGAGAAGCCTCAGAGTTAAAGCCCTGAATAAGGAGAAAGGGGGCTCACATAGCTCTTACCACATGGTTCTAAGCCTTGGGAAAGTTTCCATTCTTTGTCCCTTGGATGGGACCGTCTGGAGGCCCATTGCCAGTGTCACTGTGTCCCAGTTTCCAACAGTGATAACCTCTTCATTAACATACTGTATTGGCTGCCCCTCTACCTTCCTCTCCACTTCTCCACTTCCTGGAATGAGCTACTTAGACTCAAATGTTTTTCTCAGGGTCTGCCTCTCAGAGAACCAAATCAAGAAAGTCCTAGGGGTCTACAAACCATCTGAGCCCAGCAGCATGTGAGAGGGATCCCAGAGCCTGCCAGAATCTATGTTACTACTACAATGCAGTGAACAGGAACCATAGAGAGAGAAATAGGTTAATGGTAATATGGGGGCTGAATTCTGTTTAACCACTTATAGAGAGACTGAGATTCTATAGGACTGCAGATGTGTCAGCAAGCCCACCTGAGATCACTTGAGCTTGCCTCCTATCAGCTATACTGTAGGCTTCTGAGCAAAAACGAAGAGTGTTTATTTGGACTATAAGATTTGGGATCATTTGTTATGCAGCTATAGTAGCTGCTACAGGATGGTTCATTTTTTAAATAGAGCTATTACTGACAAAAGTTTTTGTATCTAAAGCATATAATGTAATAATCTGATACACGTGTTAAAAATTATTCCTATGTGTCACCAACCAAAGAAGAAAAGTGTGGAAGTATGGCACCATTGCTTCAAATGAGGTGGAGGGTGGGCAGTAGAGACAAGAGCTGAATTGCAGTTTTTAAGTGGAGGTGACCTAATGTTTCCATGTCACTGTGATGAGAGAATTGGAGGAAGGTGTGCCAGCAGAAGCAGCTACTAAAGTACCAGAGACTCTAGAATGAATCACACCAGCCTGGGAGTACCATTTACCCCCCAAGCTGTAACTTCTTGATTCTCAACAATCCTCCATGAGTCATAAAGTGGGAGAAGATGTTTAGAAAACATATATCTGAAGAAGACTTGTATCTAGAATATATAAACAATTCTTGCAACTCTATATTAAGGCAATCCCAAGTTTTGTTTTTTAAGGGCAATAGATCTGAAGAGCCATTTCACCAAAGAAGGTTTTAAAATGGCAAATATATGCACAAAAAGATGTGCCACATTATTAGTCATTAAGGAAAGGCAAATGAAAATCATATTGAGACACTACTACAAAATCTACAAGTACAATTAACATTAAAAAGTCTTGCCACACCAAGGTTTGACAAGGATCTGAAGCAATGGCAACTGTCCCAGTCTGCTGATAGAAGTGTAAAAATGGCACAACTACTTGGGAAAATAATTTGGCAATTTTCTTCAAAAGTTATGTGTTTCCCATTCATTCTAGGTATCCCATTTCCAGAGGAATGAAAGCATATGTTTATACAAAGACGTGAACATGACTATTCACAGTAGTTTAATCTAGAAAAGCAAGCTGGACAAAGCTGAAATGTTCGTCAACAGGTGAATGGATGAACCAATTTCAGTGTATCCATACAATGGAATATTACTCAGCAATGAAAAGTAACAAACAATTGATGCACACAACAAAGTTGAATCTGAAAATTATTATGGTGGCAAAACAAGCCATAATGTACATACTGTACATCCTGTTTCCATGTATATAAAATTCTAGGGGATGCAAAATTAATCTAAAGGGACAGAAAGCAGGGGAAACAAAGGAAAAAAAGAACTATTGGGACTTCTTCAAGATAAAAAGCTTTTGCACAGCAAAGGAAACAGTCCACAAAACCAAAAGACAACTGACAGAAAAGGAGAAGATATTTGTAAATGTCTTATCAGATACAGGGCTAGTATCCCAAATCTATGAAGAATTTAACAAACTCAACACCCAAAAAATAAATAATCCAATCAAGAAATGGGCAGAGGACATGAATAGACATTTCTCCAAAGAAAACATGCAAATGGCCAACAGACATATGAAAGAATGCTCAACATAACTTGGCATCAGAGAAATACAAGTCAAAACCATAATGAGACACCACTTCACACTGGTCAGTATGGCTAAAATTAACTAGTGAGGAAATGACAGATGTTGTAAGGATGAGGAGAAAGGGGAACCCTCTGGCCCTGTTGGTGGGAATGCAAACTGGTACAGCACTCTGGAGAACAACTTGGGAAGTTCCTTAAAAAGTTAAAAATAGGACTATCCTATGACCCAGCAATTGCGCTATGAAGTATTTACCTCAAAGACACAAATGTAGTTATCCAAAAGGGCTCATGCACCGAATGTTTATAGCAGCAATGTCCACAATGGCCAAACTATGGAAAGAGCCCAGATGTCCAATGACAGATGAATGCATAAAGAAGATGTGGTATATATGTGGAATGCTATATATGTGATATATATAACGGAATAGTACTCAGCCATCAAAAAAATGAACTCTTTCCATTTGCAATGATGTGGATGAAACTGGAGGGTATTATGCTAAGCAAAATAAGTTAATCAGAGAAAGACAATTATCATATGATCTCACTCATATGTAGAATTTAAGAAACAAATAAGGATCATAGGGGAAGAGAGGAAAAATAAGCAAAAGAGAAGGAGACTAAACCTAAGAGATTCTTAATCATAGGAAACAAACTGAGGGTTGCTGAAGGAGATGTGGGTGGGGGGATGGGGTAATTGAGTGATGGGCATTAAGGAGATCACATGATGTGATGAGCACTGGACGTTATAGGAGACTGAGGAATCACTGGCCCCTACCTCTGAAACTAATAATACATTATATGTTAATTCATTGAATTTAAATAAATAAAGAGCACCCTTGCACAAGAATGAATGAATTAATGAAGCAAAAGTGATTACCTGGTAATGGGATAGTTGGGGGAGGGAAGGATTATAAGGGCATCAGGGAACTTTTGAGAATGATGTCTCTGTTTATTATCCTGGGTATATACATGTGTCAAAACTCATCAAATTGTGTTTGTTTAAAAATTTTTTCTCCTAAAGATGATAAGGGGGTGTGGTATCTGACACATTTGGTACCACTATCCTAGAAAATTCTTCTCCCTACCTGGCATTCACAGAGAGGTATTCCATCAAGGCTTCCAAATTATTATAATATATATATATATATATATATATATACATATATATATAATATTTTATTTATTTATTTGACAGAGAGAGACCACAAGTAGGCAGAGAGGAAGACAAAGAGAGAAGGGGGGAAGCACGCTCCCTGCCAAGCTTGATCCCAGGACCCTGAGACTAGGGCACAAGCCAAAGGCAGAGGCTCAACCCACTGAGACACCCAGGTGCCCCTAAAAATATATTGTTATTTATTTATTTATTTATTTATTTATTTATTTATTTATGAGAGAGAAACCATGAGCAGGGAGGAGGGACAGAGGAAGAGGGAGAAGCAGACTCTTTGCTGAGCAGGGAGCCTGACATGAGACTTGATCCCAGGTCTGGGATCATGATCTGAGCTGAGGGAAGATGCTTAACTGACTGAGCCACCCAGGTGCCCCCCAATTTTCTTTTATAGAGAAGATGGAATGGAGTAAGTATACATTTTGAGCTGCATTCTGCCATAGGCCTGCCAACTTTTGAACTTAGAGTCATCTTCCATCCCCAGCAGATGAGGAAAATGAAAGGCAATGCGGCTGGTCCAAGGTCACTTCTCAGTTAATGGCCAGCCCAATGGTTTGTCCTCCCAGATTCCAACTGTGGACCAGTTCTCAGGTGACTGGGATATCTGGCTCCCTACACCCTTCATCAATGTCCATTTGTTTTTGATGTGTGTTTTCTCTCTGAGGGCTGGATTGAGACCATTTTCTCTGTAGTTCAGAGTTTTTAAGGACACTCTCAGAAACCAATTTCAGTCTTCAGTGCAACAGTATTCCTCCTTCTGTTGTATTGCCACATCACAATTCTTTTGTCCTATGAGCCCCTTTGATCCTTGGTGCCTTTATCCCAAATCTATACCTGGTCAGCCTCACTCCTCCAGAGTCCTCATGAGCTAAGACTCTGTATGGGAAACCTGTGATTCAGTCTGAAATACATATGCTTAGCTGGAGTAATAAATACCTTCATTATCCCAGACCACCCAAATATTTTATCTTCAATGTGAATGCCTCACTCCACAAAGGCCCTGTTGTTCTGCACCCTTAGGCTGTGTCAAAGCCCTACCATAATCTCCCTGTTCATAAAGGACCCACAGGGCTCAGGTTAAAAGTTTTGTGAGTACTTGTAAAATCCACTGGGAAATCAGTGTAGTTTACAGCATTGCCTTATGCCACTCCTCTCATAATTTCCCCCATTCATGGGGATTTCCAAGGGACCTTGCACACCACATAAAGAGTGGCCACCAGAGCCTACCTCTGCCCGTGTGCCAGGGCTGACTCAGGAGCTCAGGTACCCACCCTGGTTTCAGCCTTGTCCATCCCTCTTGAAAGGAGTTTGTCCTCTGCACACCTCACAGAGATACAGGGGGACACAGGAAAGAAAGCCATAGGGCTAATGAAATCCATACACTATGGACCCATTCCATTCTTCTACTCTGGGAGAGAACATGAGGAGAGGCCTGCAGGTGTGGACAAAGACCTGTCCTGGCTGTTCATCTTCCTGATAACAAAAACACCTCTTTGTTATTGCCAATCTGCTGCTAATAAATCTCTCTTTGGTGGTGAAAGAGATGAACTTTGGTCAATTGATCTGCTGGTACCTTGTTTCTCCATGTGGTCCATGGACAAGTTGCCTTGGCATCAGCTGGGAGTATGTAGGAAATGCAGACTTCAGGTCCCTTCCAGGGCTACTCAATCAGAATCTGCATTTTCACAAGATGCCCAGGGGATCAGAGTCTGAGAGGATCTTCCCAAAAAACCACTGTGGAATGTTCCACAAAGAGAAAATTGACCACATAGATACACCAGTAGGGAAAGGGTTATTGCTTCCTTTGCCTTTTCGGCAGTTTCTCTCATTCTAGAATCCCCTGAAGGGTTGATTTCACAGTGACCCCTGTGGGAATTGTGCTTGAAGAAGGGAAAAACACTGTTCAGGCTGGGACTTAGAATAAAGTTGGAAGCTATGCATAGGCCCAGCAGCAGGACCTCCAACTCGCCAAGGCTGAGTGACTCCTCTAGAGCTCTATGTTGTTCTTCTGCAAGATCCTTTTGTATCAGGTATGTTTTGGAGATTTTTCTTGCTCTTGGAGGTGGGCCTCTATTGCTGGAACCTACCCTGTAAGATTCACTTTTCCTGTATCTCAAAGTTTTGGGAACCTTGGCTTGTCATTTTGATTCATTTCCATGTAGTTTTTAATTTCCTCTGTGAAATCTTGGTTGACCAATTCACTGTTCGGTAGCATGTTCTTTAACCTCCATGGATTCATGGTATTTCAAGGTTTTCTCTTGTGGTTCATTTCTAGTCCCATAGCATCATGGTCAGAAAAGATGCATGGTATGATATGCATATTTTTTAATTTGTTGGGACTTGTTTCATGGCCTTAACATGTGATCTATTCTGGAGAATGTTCTATGTGCACTTGAAAGGAATGAGTATTCTGCTGTTTTAAGGTGGAATGTTCTGCATCTATCTGTTCAAACCAGTGCATAACTCAAAAACATTGTTTCCTTGTTGATTATCAGTTTGCATCATGTCTCATTAATAGAAGTGGGTGTTAGAGTCCACTACTGTATGGTATTACTGTAAAAAAATTTCCTTTATGTTTGTTATGAACTCTTTTATGCATTTGGGTGCTCCTATGTTGGGTGTCTAAACATTTCAAGTTGTTCTATCTTATTGCATGGTCTCCATTAATATGAAGTAGTGTCCTTCTTTGTGTTGTACTACACTCTTTTTTTACAGTCTGTTTTGTCTGATAGAAATATTCCTACCAGTGCTTTGTTAGGGCAACGATTTCCATGATAGATGCTTCTTACCTGCTCACTTGCAATCTGTACCTAGGTCAATGGGGTCACGTGAGTTCCCTATTTCACAAGTCAGTGGAACTCTGTCAACAGAGACTGAGTGTGTAAACAGGTGAATGCTTCAGACCACGGACTTCAGAGCAACATGGTCTTAACAGTCCCCTTGGCCAGCAAGGAGAGTGTAGAGATTTTCTGGGAAAGGATATGGACCATTATCCTAGCAAGAGAGAACCAATCCCTGCTCCATCAGGCCCCAGCCAGGGAACAGAGGCTACCATGGATCTGACCAAGGCATTGCTGCCTTCCAAAGGACTGCTTAAGGAAATGTAGGAGTGCTGGAAATCCTAGCTCATGGGTCAGCATAGATGTGAATGGAACCGGCCAGCAGTGGCCTACAAGGTACACCTCCCATTTTTTCCCCACACCCAAAACAAGCATGGAAAGGAATCCAGAGATCATGGACAAGAATCCAGGAAGATTCCAATCTTGGTAAAGGGTGAACCTGGAAAGCCTAGAGGGAGACTGAGGATAGAAAGTCCTGCCTGCCCTTTATCCATTTACAAATTATCTTCCTCTGGCTTTGTCTCTTCCACAGACAGGATTGGATCTCTTTACATGCTTTTCCCCACTTAGTTGATACAATTCCAGAGACTGAACTAGAACACTACCAGTTCTAAATACTGGGTCCAAAGAAACACAAACACCAACACAAAAACAAAAACACCATATCACAAAGGAAGCAAGACATAGTCTCCCTTGCTTTAGAGTGGAGAAAGGCAGCCCCTCTCCTCAGCAGGACATAGTTCTGGGGAGTATAAGGAATTCTTATGCCTCACCAGATCAGTGCTAGTTGCTGCTATGCCTGGGAAAGTACGTGCAACTTCTCCATCTCGGGAGTCCTGAGGCCTCCTCTGCTGCTTGCCCAGATTCCTTACACTGAAATGAACCTGTCCTCTGGGAAAGAGGATTTGGAGGTGCCACCAGTAGCTAGTGATGAGGGCTGGCTCTTCTCATTCCTCCCACGTAGATTAGCTAATGACTCTGTATGATTTCTTAGTTCAGGAAAGAATAGGAGAGCCTGTGCATCTTTTCCATTACTGTAGCAAGTAAAAGAACAAAACCACATTCCTGAGCAAGAAGGGGGGTGGGGTGCGGCTTTAATATAATACTATTCTAACCTATAAAAACTATTTAATGCTATTAACTATTGTTAAGGAAATAGGTGGGAGGAAGAGGTGTTGAGCAAATATGGCGCACACACAAGTACACCAACTACTGAGGAGGAATCCTTGCACGGCCACTGGTGACACAGGCTCAGCCCTGATGTTCACTGTGGCCAATTATCCTGGTGCTGGAGTTCTGCTGGCCAGCTGCGAATGGGGCTCGAGCTAGCAGGACAGGATATAGCTAAGGACAGAGGGATACCTATGAGTTGAGCAGCAGATTCACTTCAGGAGTCCCTCCCAGGCTTTTCCCACAGGTGGAGTCTGGCACCCCAGCAATGAGGCCTGAGGCTGCCCAGGGAGCCAACGAAGATGGATCCCTGGAGGGGCCAGCATGAAGAGTCCACCCTGACCCTCACCCAGCTCCTTCTGGGCCTTACCTGTCATCCTCGCTGAGCCACTCCACAGACAGGAATCAGGCCCTGAATGGTTCCTGGGGCTCTAGGGTGTAATTCTCTGCAGCCACCTGGAGCAGCATGATGTCCATGAGGATTCAGTATTCCTGGGCTGAGACATAAGCACAGGATGCAGACAGGGCCTGGGTAGGGAAGCTGCAGGACATGGTGAGGGCTGAGCAGTGGGACAAGGGACCCGTCCTGGGTCTTGGCACATGTGGCCACCCTCCTGCTCGCAAATTCATCCTGTCCCAACCTGTTCTCAGGAGCAAGTAGAAAGAGGCCCTCCTCTGGGAAGTTCTCCTTGATTTCTTTCCTCTATCCCTACTGACTAAGTACATAGATCTTCTACTTCTTGCTTAGCAACCAATCCCAGTAAATGAGAGATGGAGGGGGTGGAGCCAAGGAATGTTCTTCCCAGGGACATCTCTGATTCCCACTGCCTCCCCTTCTCTGCAGGATGTGCCGCATACATTATTCTTTTTTTGATGGTTGATCTCATTCCCCTGGAAAGTAGACATCAGAAAGATCCATCAGAAAGAGTCCCCTGGTTAATACTAGCACCTTACAGCCATCTCTTCCTAGGCTGCACTTAGGCCAGGACACAGGAGGGGCTCACTCAGATGCAGAGAACGGGAATGGGGTCTAAGCAAGGCCCTGGGGTCCAGAGAAAGGAGGATGTCAAGCAGATGAACTGGCTCCAGGTCGGGACCCTGCAGCACAACCCTTGTGATGACAGAATGGGGCAGCTGAAGCTTCAGGCAGGCAGGGGCTGCTGGGCTACTCAAGTGTTGCTGATGTACAGGGTCTTGAATTCACTCTCCCCCCACAGGCAAGCTCCGAGGGAGAGCCTACGGTCCATTCAGACAGAGTGCATGCAGCTTCGCCTTCAGGAAGCTCTGTTGCTCACCAGTCTTGGGCACCCGTCTAAGGGAGCCTCCCTTCACTCAACACTGAGATGGACAAGAGACTCCAGCTCACAGGGGCGGTTTTGAGGCTGTCATGAGGAGAGGTTTGCCAAGACAGAGAGCTCAGGGCTCAGCATGGGGACTCTCTGCTACCAAACCTCAGGACTCTGGTTCCTGTTCCACAATGCTAAGGCTCCCCCACCTCCAGATAGTCCTCCTTTGTAGTATCCCACATCCCCAGATCAATAAGGAAAGTGCCAAGATAGGGGATGAAACCCACTGTCATGAGGGGTAAGGTTGAGATGAGTCCCTGCACTCTGTGCCACAGGGACCCTCCCCTGAAAAGGCTTCAGCCTCCTGGCCTACCCCTGCTTCCCACAAGGTAGGAGGAGGGGCATGACCCTTAGTAGTTTCCCTTCAATTCCCTTTCCCCTCACCAGCTCAGAACATCATACTCCTCCTGATCACCTCCAGAGCCTGCTTGGCAAAAATCACAGGGTATGGAACCTTGGGCCCCTTCACGCCCACAAATACATACTGTATCCAGCTTTCTAGACCCTCCTCCTGATCACTTGGAAATAAGAAATTTGGGAAATGTGGCAACAGGAGGTGGAGCTGGAGTCATGAGCCCCACCTGTCCTGATTTGGAGGCTTCCAGGCCTCAGAGCAGAGGCCCTCTCCTTTGACCTTGAAGGCCCTGTACCTCAGGCACAGTCCCCTTCTTTGGCAGCCTCTTCCAGGCTCTCTGCAGGTGCCTCACCAGGGTGGCAAATTTATTAGAGGGCCACTCCTGTAGGGCTAAGGACAAGTTCCTTGAGGCCAAAATACCCTCCATCCACTTGCTCTCACTGTCTTTGATGTCAGACCCTTCAGATGCTAGACATCTGACCTAAGTCCACTGATATTGATGCTCCATTATCCTGAAGCATGCCATGAGCCCTTCTAGAACAATCTCAGCTACCACATTCAGTCCATGTGTGATCTTGAGCTTGTAGCCTGGCTTCCCTGAGCCTGTTTTCTCATTGGGAAAAGTGAGGACTCCACCTACCTCCCACGGTCTCCTGAGGACTCAGGATCCTAAGACTGTCATCATGATTATGGCCCTCAACCCACCCCAAGCCCATCACTGAGCAGGGGCCTGTCCTCAAGGCTGTCACGGTTTCTATAGACCCCTTTGTGGACAAGCTATGGACATAGAGAGACATGAAATCTAGCCTAGGGAGTCTGGGCGCCAGCATCAGCTTGTCCCATCCCCAAGAGAATCTTCAGCCCAGGCTGTCACCACATTCATGCCAAATGCTTCCCATCCCCCCAAGGAATGCTTCAGGCCATTCCCTACTCCACCCACACAGGACTATGTTCCCTCACACCCCTCCTGTCTTTCTAGACCTGCACCTTCCATGCCACCTTAATGAGTAGTTTCCTGCACTGTGTGTTGTCTTGAGCACACAGCTTTTTAACAATTTGAATGCTTTTCCTGAATAGAGGGAAAGAAGGTAGAATCAGTGTAAGGAATAATGGGGCAAGGAAGAGTCGAGGCCCTTTTCTTTGAGAATGCCCAGGTGTCAAACTATCTGGATGAGGGTTATCTCTGGCCTCCTTTGAGCACTAAGGTCTTTGTAGGACATGGGAGGGAGTTCTCATGGGGATCATCCTGGGCCTCCCTTCCCAGATTAATTCAGCATCTCTGTTTTGGTGGATTTTGGTTTCCCATGGGCAGAGAGTTCAGTGGCTGTCAAGTAAACATGTGAAAATATTGAATTCAGCTCAGCGCAGGGTGGGACATTGAAGAAAACTGATTTTCTAAAGCAGGAGGCATGGTGGCCTATTCCCCAGGGAGGCTAGAGAACCTGCCCCAGGCCCAGGTCACTTGGTCAGGGTTTGCTGAATCCCAGGAGGTCCAAGCTGACTGAGTGGGAGGACAGGCCTGTGGGAAATCCCTCATCCATCCTGGTCCCTCCATGGAGAGAAGCCTCCTCACCTGGAGACTTTCTCCCATGTCCTCTTCAGGTGGTGAATGGAGACAATCTGCAGAGCTGTGAGGATGGCATGCAGGGAGGAGTTCCCCAGGATTGATAGGCCTGGGGGAGGGAAGAGAAGGAGCTGTCAGTGGGAGAGCAGGAGCCCTAGATGCTAGAGAGCTTCAGTGCCCCCCTTAGTTTATGGCTCCCCTCCTGGATGAAACTGACATCCAGGGATCTTCAGGTAAGCCCTAAAGAGTAACACTTCTGGGGAGAGGGAGGATGTTCCCTCACTCCAAAGAAGGAGTCACGTAGGAACTGTGCATCCCAACATTAGGCCATGCAAGTTAAGGTCAGCCTGCCCATAGGGAGGAAGAGTCTAGGGAACTCAACCCTGAGAAGTGATAAAGACAGAAGAGCAGTTCTCAAGGCTCAGGAGAGCAACTCAGCTGGGCTTCCCATAGCATACCTTGCCACCTTGATACAGTGCTCCACCACCACAGCCCTGTCCCAGACTGTCATGCTTGGGTTGCCAAGCCTGGTGGTGATGATGCAGCTGGCCACAGCATTGAACTGGGCGGTGGTGGCCTGGACTGTGGTTGCCAGGTGCTCATTGCCTGGCTTATTCCTCCTGGGCCAGATGGAGCCCAGGCACTGATGGGGCATCACCTTCTTGAACAGCTCCTAGAGGACAGTGGGGAGGATTGTTTATCCAAACAGATGTTCACACATGCAAGACTCATGTCCTAGGTAGGGGTCACAGGTCAGAGCTGGAGTTCAGGAAGCTGCAAATGTGGGCTGACCCTGGTTAGACAGCCTGGATTTCATTGCATTCTTTTTCTCTGAGGGAACCCATTACAGGATGACCCAGGAGCAAATAGAGACAAAGGAAGGAAGGAGGGCATTTGCACCCTGATCATCCCAGCTCCAAGTGGCAGTTCCAGGTGATGCTCCCAAGGGGGCATCTTCTCCTGCAGAAGTTCATCCCTGTGGTCCCTCTCTCCTTTCACATGCACATTCTCACATGGTGGCTGCAACCACTGGATTGTCTGCCTACACTGTCCTTAAGGACACATCAGATGCCTACTACATGTTGATGGTGCTCAGCCTCCAAAGCAGATGGGTGGGCGACCCATGGACTTGGCTGCACACAGGGACCTGCCCTCCTCCACCCGAGGGACCAGAGCCTGCCCATTTGTCTATCAGTTCTGGCTTATTTCATCTCCATGGTAACTCTGCCTCAGTCCTTATCAGTGTCTGTCTCCACAGTCTGCAACTGGATGGTGAAAGCTCAGGTCTAAAGACCCTGATGGGGGTCCTTACCACGTTTGGTCAGGAATGCAACTGAGATCTGGCCCCATATCATAGGAGTCCACATCAGGGAAAGGCAGGTATAGGGCAGCTGAGAGCAGAAAACAAGCCAGCCCTGCCCCATCCTGAGAGCCCAGCTGCTCACTGCATCCATGTATGTCAGTTGCTCTGCCACCAGCTGGGAGGGAAGTCCAGGAAGGCAGGCTTCTCCATCTTCAGTTGGTTCTTGTGGTGGCAGGAAGCCTCTGGGGCTGGAGTAGGCTTGGTGTCTATCTGGAGAGCTGGCCTAAAAATTTCCCGCAAGCTGATGGTCCAGCTGTCTGTGGCTCAGGACCTAGTGCCCATACACCACATGGGAGACCCTGTTCCAGTTCTGGAACAGCTGATGAAGGGGAGGCTGGCTCTGTCACTGGAGGTGATGGTTGAAACAGAGCCAGGGTTGCCTCTAGCGCCATGAGAGGCCCTTTGACTGGCTCTGCCGCTGGATGGAGTCCTGGAGCTGACACTGGGCAGGAGAAAAGGAAGGGTTCATCCACATCACTGACTTTCCATGTGCCTTTCTCAAAACAGGACAGATCCCATGGCCTATCAGGGAGTACCCAGCCCATGAACACCATCCCAGATCACGTTCCCAGCTAGCAATGCCCCTTACCCTCCACCTCAGCCTCAGTGAGCTGCAGAAGTTCCCGCTGCATCAGGAGAATGGGAGCATGGTTCTTCAGGTCCTAGTCATGCCACTTCAGATGCACATAGGCCCCCTTTACCACAAAACAGACACCATGCAGGGACTGTCAGATATCGTGCAATGTCTGACCAGGCCAGGTCACTAAGACGGGACACAAGGTGCTGGGGAGAGTCATATGTGGAGCAGAGTCAGAGGCCTGGGCTTTCATTCCACATGCTACTCCCACAGCACCATTCTTTCTGTGTGGGTCCCACAGAATGGCCCCCACCACTTCAACCCCTCCAAAGCTGTCCTTGCCATGGAAGGCCTGGTCATCCAGAAAACCTGTGTGAGTCTGGTTTTTCCACTTAGGCTCTCCTCTTCATGGTCATGGGTCTAGTCTACTCCATCCTCCATGCAGACCAGTATCAGAACTCAGGTTTGAGACCAACTGCTGAGTGGTCTGCTCAACACACCTTTTGTTCTTGGCCCCACTTGTGGTAGTCAGCAGAGGTGGATATGGAGAGGGGCAGGCAGATCAAGAATGGACACTCCAAGGGATGGGTGTTTTAGGCACCAACTCAGCCCAGACTGTGCTCTGCTTCCCAAAGAGTTTGGCACCCCCTCCACAGTTCACCTTGACTCATTGGCTTCTTCACAGGGAGCTGCCCAATTAAGCCCTCCCACAGAAATCAAGAAATCTGGGAGATCCGTGGTTCTGAAAGTCCCTCTCCAGCAACCACCCCTGTACTCTCTGTCCCGTGGAGCCAGCAGGCCCTCCTTCTGGACCCAAAGACCTATCATGTTCTTCCTTGATCTTGGAGTCCATCCTAATGGTCCAATAGAGGTGGATGCATTCCTCCCTATAACAAACCACAAAGATGTCCCAACTGACAAACTCTAGGAATTCATGCTCAGGGTGTATAGAGTGCCTAACTGGCCCTCAGACTAGTATTGAGGCCTCTACATTGTCTCTACTTTGTCCATTCAGGTATCTTAGTGACTAGAAAGTGCCTGCATTCCTAGATGCTTGATATATATTATTGAATGAAAGAATCCCAACCAAAACTTTCCAAATACTGAGTGGCCCTTGGGCTGCTCTACCTATTCCCAGTGTCCCTGTAATCTGGTCACATAAACGACAAACACCAGGACAAGGTAGATGACATCTCAGATGTCCTTTGCAAACAGGAGAACTGCCTGCTTTCCATTTCCTTTACATAAACCCAGAAGGGCCACAGGCCTGTGAGGCTTGAGCTCAAGAGTGTCTTCCCTAGAGAGAGAACTATTTGCCATGAAGAGGCCCAGAATGTCCAGCAGCCCCTTCTACAGAGCCAGGCACCAGAGAAGCCTGTGCCATGTTTCCTCCCATGATTTCCTACAGTAGCCCTTTATGATTCATCCTCTTAGCACCCCCACTTTTTGGAAGAGGAAAGTGAATGTCAGAGAGGTGCAGTGACATTCCCCAAGGCATACAACTAGTAGATGGGAGGCCCCCCTGTGCTGTGCATGGGGTGGGCACTCACCTATTGAACCACTGGCCCAGGACCTGCTGAGGGGAACATCTGGTAGGTGCAGAACATGTTTGTGATATTCGAGATGCTTCTATCTGGGAAGGATAGTACCAGGGAGTGTACAAAATTCTGCATTATGTTTTCTCTGAGTGTCAGCATCATGCAGGCCTCATCCAGGGATGGGGGGGGGTGCTCCTTTTCCATCAGGTAGACCAGGCAGGAGGGGCAACGTAGTCAGCTCCAACTCCGTGAACCACCAGAAGAGCAGGGTCTGCAGCTCAGACCGCACCATCCCATCCCTTTAGGAACATGTGCAAGAAAAAAGACTTGAGTGCCCACCCAGAAAAAGGCTCTAGGCTGAAAAGTGCTAATAGAGTATTAGGTTTGAAATGGACAATCAAGGCTTAAAAGTCCTGGTGACTTCAACACATTGTTAGCTGAGCAACAATAGAATTTCTTTCTCTTCATAGTCTGTATTAAGAGCTGTGGGCCTTGGGGTCATGAATAAACATCCCTACTGCAGAGAGGAGAAAAGAGAGGCTTAGAATATGCAACACTGCTCAGGATCATCTGTGTTGGGCCTGAGAACTGTCCAAAGGGTATGGGCTGCATGGCATTTCCCCTTATGCTGATGAGGCTTGGTCTGTTCTGATGTAGGGAGAAAGGTTCAGGGGAAAACCACCTTCCTTGACAGGCCCCAAGGCAGCCACTTGTTTGTAGTCTGGGTTCTGGCCTTGCCCTGGTCATCTCTGGGTCCTGAGACTGGCCGTGAACCTGGACCCATTCTTACCCCACACCAGTACTGGATGTGGTTGGCGGCATGAGGCCCCTGCTGCTTGTCAAGGGAGATGGAGGAGCTGACCTCTTGCAGCAACTTACCAAAGATGTCCTGGGTGGAGCTCTGAAAAGACAGAGCCAGCTACCTCGGTCAGGAGGCATCTGAGGCCTTCCACACAACCTGTGATTCTATGTTATGGCAGATCTAGCAACTCAGAATGCTTGTTAGGACACTTAAGGTATTTGTTCCTTGCAGCATTGCTGAAATGGCAACAAAATTGAATCATGTCAAGTCCCACCAGCCTTTGAAGGCTGAATCACTGTGGCGGATGAGCTCCTTTATGGAGGACTCTGAAGACATAAGGACACAGCTTGTGACCTGGCGGACCTACAATGATTTGATGTGTTCTGAGAGAAGATACATTATAGAAAAACCTATAGGATGGCTTCCTCCCACCGTCCCTTTTTTAGGTTCAATCACCCTATTTAGTGTGAGGATTTAGAAGGGCTTGGACAAGTTCTCCAAGGACAGTGGAGCTAGGTTCTCCACAGAATAGCTGCAGTGAGTAGGGAAAACGATAAAAACAGTCAGAAAAGACAAAGGTACTCATGGCTTCATTAAAAGTCAAACAAAAGCAAAAGAAAGATAACAACTCCCCTCCAAACCACAGAAGGCATTCACTCTATTCTCTCCCAGTCCCACATAGGTGAAGAGTAGACTTCCCTCTTTAGCCCATCGCTGATGGATGTTCGGGTTACTTTGTGGTTGGGTGTGGGACACTCAAGTGGAAACACTATGGGAAGGTCCCAGGTGTGTTCTGATATTTGTGTGGGGGCTCTGGGTTGGAGAACACTCTTTCCATTCTCACCTGAGAGCAGCACTGATCCTGGGTGGCCTGGGACACCTGACACTTGTTCAGAGGTGTATTTGAAGTCACAGACCAACTCATCCAAGATCTCCTGGGTGCAGCTCTGAAAATGCAGTGCCCCATGCACTCAGGGCCAAGAGACATTAGCGTCCTCCTGAGACATTGCCACAAGGGACACCACCATTAGAAATTGTGTTCTCCAGTTCAGCCTAAAAGGGGTAGCTGAAAAGGCTTCCAACAAGGAGGTAGCCAGAGGAAACCCTAAGGCTCCCACACAGGAAGTTGAGCTTGGTCCCCAGCACTCACCTTCTCATGCTGCCTGCTATGACCTTGGATATGAACCTGAAAGATGGGTCAGGCTTCCAACACCTGGCAGCTTGCTTCTGCCCAGGAAGGGCATATCCCTCATCCCCTGTCCCCACCTACACACACACACACACACACACACACACACACACACACACACAGAGTGAGAGGCAATGTGTGGGCCCGCTGAGGTGGGATCACAGTTGTTGCCAGCTCCCCAGTGGGCTGACTGGAGCTACCTTGTGTTACCTGTTGGTGTCTCTCCTGCCGCATGACCAGAAGCTTTGGAAAAGAGAGCTGAGCTGACTTCTACAATTACAATAACATCTCTCACTCTGGGCTTTCTTGGGCCCAGTGTCTCAAACCTATGAATACAACAACAGAACATCTTGTTCTCTTGAATGTCTCTACTCAAGTGAGCTAGAGAGCAGGTTGTCTTTTGAAAGTGGCTGCCTGGTTACCAGAGTTCTAAGTTCAGTTGGAGCACATCACAAAGGATGTGAGGTCACTCTTCCAACGTTCTAATATGTGGACCTCTTCATTCAGTCACACCTTTTCAGAGCCCTTGTTGTCAGTTGACTATTTACCTTTCTTCCTCATGTCATCTCCTAGACTGTACACAACAAGTCAAAAATGCCACAGGCACAACTCTCTGGAAATGTAACTAGGTTCTGACCTTTTAGGAGACAGAGAAGAAGTCAGGGCTTTTTTTCTGTTTCCTTTCCCAGTTCTGTGTCCTAAGTCATTGTGTGTCTCCCATAGTCCCCACTTCCCCAACCTGCATTGTGGTAACCAGGCTAGAATCGACTTCCTTGGGACATCTTCGGGTGTATGTGGATCGTATTCATAATGTGTGTGGGATGGTATCACGTGTATCTGAGGCAGCAACTGAAGGATAGAAGACTTATAAGAAGGGGTGGGACTTGCCCTGGGGGACTCCTCAAAGTAGGCCTGGGTTCCAGCCACATAATGCTGGAATCGTCACTTTCCTTCTTGACCTCATTATAATGTGGCACACGATGGGTTGGAAAGGCATGAAGATGTGGACTTTGTCATCCTCTCTAGTGAAAATGTTCAGTTGCTTCCCATCTAGATTTAGAATGAGACCCCTTTGCCTCATTTTGGTCTATGAGGTGAGCAGCCTTTACGATGTCTCCCTGGGATCCTGACCTGTGGCATAGGCATTGCTCTGTAACCTCTAGGTGGTGAGGGACCAGCTTCTGAGCCATAGGATACAGTCAACATGATGAAATATCATGTCTAGAGTTTCTCTCAATGTCATGCAAAGAGTTTCTCATTTCCTAGTTACTTTGCTTCTGTTCCGTGTCTCCCTCTTTCCCTTTTTCTTCTTTAACTCTGAACATCAAGCACAGATGTTTTGAACTCCCATCCATAGAGGCTCACAGGGCAGAGAACTGATAGTGCCAAGGCCCAAAGACACACCGGAACTCAGGTTCTGAGTCCAAATGGCTTCCAGAATTATGGGAGATAACTTGGGGAAAAATCCTCTGCTGGTCTAGCCTCGGTCACAGCCCCAGGCTCTGAGGTCTCTTGAGGTTGTTATGCCTGCATTCCTCTTCCACAAAAGCTGTGGGAAATTCAATACCTGCGTTTGGAGATGCTGGGTATTGGTGCAATGCAGTGACAGAGGAACAACAGATAACTGTCTCCCAGGCCTCAATCTCTCTCCCTGCCTTCCTCCCTCCCCTCTGCTCTGCTCCCAGTTTCTCTCCAGCCATGCTGGAGGCCTTTTCCTCTCCTCTGGCCAAATCAGCTTCTAGCAATGAGGCTCTGCAGCAGAGGTCCCTTATTCCTGACACACTGCACCCAGACTTGTGCGGGACTAGCTCCCTTTTTTTCATTCTGTTCTCAGCAATGTCACCCTCAGTGAGGCCTTTCAGGCCTTCCTGTCCAATGCCTCTGCAGCCTTTCTTTGGAGCACACTTCATTTGTCCTATAGAGCCCTTGGTCTTTTCTTTCACATGCCTTTGTTTTGTGCTCTGGTCCATGTCTAGACTTCTAGTGGTGTGCAGGACCCATCAAGGTACCTGGTGTAGGGGAGTGCTTTAATGTAGAGTCAGTGAATGAATAACTGAGAAAGTCTTGGAGCCCACCTCCCCTTTTAAGCAGGGAGAAGTGGTACTCCAAGTTTCAAGCTGTTTCTGGGCAGGGGGACAACCACGATGGCCTGGGCCTGGCTCTTCCTCTGTCAGTTCCTCCAGCAGATCTCCCTGGGTACCATGGACAGGGAAGCACCCCACATCCTGTTCTCCAGCTCTCCTGGGACAGCCCTGGCCAGGAAAGAGATGCCTTTTCTCGGGGGTCCTCAAGGCACTGGTTTTCCAGAGTCACAGGGCCAAGGACAGAGGAAAGGATCTCAGAACCCTCTTTTCCTCCTTTTCTGTCCTCTCCCAGGGTGTCTTCTTTACTATTCCACACCCTCACCTCAGCCACAAGAGTGCTTCTGCACCCAACCCTGTATGTCCAAAGGACAACCCTCAAGGTCTCATGGAGACTAGTCTTGTTGCTGGGCCCCAGACACAGTGTCCAGAGCTCTGGCATTTTCCCAGGTGACATAAACACATGAGGATCAGGTAGAAAAAATAGTCCTCACCATGATTAACCATCAGAAAAAATGCAACCAGGAGTATAATGAGGTGGCACATCACATCAATTGGAATAGCTATCCTAAGAAAGACTGGAGCTAACAAATACCAGTGAGGATATGGAGAAAAGGGCATCATTGGGCACCACTGGTGGGAAGGCACATTGGGATAGTCATTATGCAAAACAGTATAGAGCTTCCTGGAAAAAGTAAAAATAGATCTACCACAGGATCCCATAGTTCCATGTCTGAGAACATACCCATAGAAAACCATGAGCCTGGGTGCCTCAGTGAGTTGAAGCCTCTGCCTTCAGCTCAGGTTATGATCCCAGGGTACTGGGATTGAGCTCTACATCCGGCTCTCTGCTCAGCAGGGAGCCTACTTCCCCTCCTATCTCTCTGCCTGCCTCTCTGCCTACTTGTGATCTCTGTCTATTAAATAAATAAATAAAATCTTAAAAAAAGAAAAAGAAAACCAAGAATATGTCCAAGAAATCCCTTCATCCACCTCCATGTTCAGGAAGTGTTATTTTCAAAAGTGAAGTCACCAAGGGGAGGAGTCAAGATGGCGGAGAAGTAGCAGGCTGAGACGACATCAGGCAGCAGGAGATACCTAGATAGCCTATCAAACCATTCCGAACACCTACGAATCCAACAGGAGATTGAAGAGAAGAAAAACAACAATTCTAGAAACAGAAAATCGACCACTTTCTAAAAGGCGCGCTGAAGACTGGGGCCCCTAGCTCTCGGCTCCTCTGAACTGGAGATTGCGAGGCCGCCATTTTCATTCCCATCCGCCGAAACACGACGGAAAGCGTTCAGGGAACAAAAGCTCCCAAAAGCGAACCTGAGAGGATTACTTAGCCCGGCCCCTGGTAAGGGCGGTGCAATTCTGCCTGGGGCAAAGACACTTGAGAATCACTACAACAGGCCCCTCCCCCAGAAGATCAAAGAAATCCAGCCAAGACCAAGTTCACTTAACAAGGAGAACAGCGGATTCTTATCTGGACAAAATGACAAGGCGGAAAAACTCACCACAAAAAAAAGAACAGGAGGCAGGACCGAAGGCTAGGGACCTAATCAATACAGACATTGGTAATATGTCAGATCTGGAATTTAGGATGATGATTCTCAAGGTTCTAGCCGATCTCAAAAAAGGCATGGAAGATATTAGAGAAACCCTGTCAGGAGAAATAAAAGCCCTTTCTAGAGAAATAAAAGAACTAAAATCTAATCAAGTTGAAATTAAAAAAGCTATTAATGAGGTGCAATAAAAAATGGAGGCTCTTACTGCTAGGATAAATGAGGCAGAAGAAAGAATTAGTGACAAATGACAGAGAATAAAGAAGCTAAGCAAAAGAGAGACAAACAAATACTGGAGCATGAGGGGAGAATTCGAGAGATAAGTGATACCATAAGATGAAACAACATTAGAATAATTGGGATTCCAGAAGAAGAAGAAAGAGAAATAGGAGCAGAAGGTATAATGGAGAGGATTATTGTAGAGAATTTCCCTAATATAGCAAGGGGAACAAGCATCAAAATCCAGGAGGTGCAGAGAACACCCCTCAAATTCAATAGGAATCGGCCCACACCCCGCCATCTAATACTAAAATTTACAAGTCTTAGCGACAAAGAGAAAATCCTGAAAGCAGCACGGGACAAGAAGTCTGTAACATACAATGGTAAAAATATTAGATTGGCAGCAGACTTATCCACAGACACCTGGAAGGCCAGAAAGAACTGGCATGATATATTCAGAGCACTAAACGAGAAAAACATGCACCCAAGAATACTTTATCCAGCTAGGTTATCATTGAAAATAGAAGGAGAGATAAGAAGCTTCCAGGACAAACAAAAACTGAAAGAATTTGTAAACACCAAACCAGCTCTACAGGAAATATTGAAAGGGGTCCTCTAAGCAAAGAGAGACCCTAAAAGTATTATCAGAAAGGAACAGAGACAATATACAGTAACAATCACCTTACAGGCAATACACTGACACTAAATTCATATCTCTCAATAGTTACCCTGAACGTAAATGGGCTAAATGCCCCAATCAAAAGACACAGGGTTTCAGAATGGATAAAAAAACAAAAGCCATCAATATGCTGCCTACAAGAAACTCATTTTAGACCTGAAGACACCTCCAGATTGAAAGTGAGGGGGTGGAAAACAATTTACCATGCTAATGGACATCAGAAGAAAGCTGGGGTGGCAATCCTTATATCAGATCAATAAGATTTTAAGCCAAAGACTATAATAAGAGATGAGGAAGGACACTATCCAACTATCCAAAAGGTCTGTCCAACAAGAAGATCTAACAATCTTAAATATCTATGCCCCTAACATGGGAGCAGCCAACTATATAAACCAATTAATAACAAAATCAAAGAAACACATTGACAATAATACAATAATAGTTGGAGACTTTAACACACCCCTCACTGAAATGGACAGATCATCCAAGCAAAAGATCAACAAGGAAATAAAGGTCTTAAATGACACACTGGAGCAGATGGCCATCACAGATATATTCAGAACATTCCATCCCAAAGCAACAGAATACACATTCTTCTCTAGTGCCCATGGAACATTCTCCAGAATAGATCACATCCTGGGTCATAAATCAGGTCTCAACAGGTATCAAAAGATTGGGATCATTCCCTGCATATTTTCAGACCGCAATGCTCTGAAGCTAGAACTCAAACACAAGAGGAAATTTGGAAAGAGCACAAATACATGGAGACTCAACAGCATCCTTCTAAAGAATGGATGGGTCAACCAGGAAATTAAAGAAGAATTGAAAAAAAAAAACATGGAAACAAATGGTAATGAAAACAAACAGTCCAAAATCTGTGGGACACAGCAAAGGCACTCCTGAGAGGAAAATATATAGCAATACAAGCCTATCTCAAGAAACAGGAAAGGTCTCAAATACACAACCTAACCCTACACCTAAAGGAGCTCAAGAAAGAACAACAAAGAAAGCCTAAACCCAGCAGGAGAAGAGAAATAATAAAGATCAAAGCAGAAATCAATGAAATAGAAACCAAAAAAATAATAGAACAAATCAATGAACCTAGGAGCTGGTTCTTTGAAAGAATTAATAAGATTGATAAACCCCTGGCCAGACCTATCAAAAAGAAAAGAGAAAGGACCCAAATAAATAAAATCATGAATGAAAGAGGAGAGATCACAACCAACACCAAAGAAATACAAACAATCATAAGAACATATTATGAGCAACTCTATGCCAACAAATTTGACAATCTGGAAAAAATGGATGCTTTCCTAGAGACATATAAACTGCCAAAACTGAACCAGGAAGAAATAGAAAACCTGAATAGGCCCATAACCAGTAAGGAGATTGAAACAGTCATCCAAAATCTCCAAACAAACAAAAGCCCAGGGCCAGATGGCTTCCCAGGGGAATTCTACCAAACATTTAAAGAAGAATTAATTCCTATTCTCCTGAAACTGTTCCAAAAAATAGAAATGGAAGGAAAACTTCCAAACTCATTTTATGAGGCCAGCATCACCTTGATCCCCAAACCAGACAAGGATCCCATCAAAAAAGAGAATTACAGACCAATATCCTTGATGAACACAGATGCGAAAATTCTCACCAAAATACTAGCCAATAGGATCCAACAGTACATTAAAAGGATTATTCACCACGACCAAGTGGGATTTATTCCAGGGCAGCAGGGTTGGTTCAACATCCACAAATCAATCAATGTGATACAGTACATTAACAAAAGAAAGAACAAGAACCACATGATACTCTCAATAGATGCTGAAAAAGCATTTGACAAAGTGCAACATCCCTTCCTAATCAAAACTCTTCAAAGTGTAGGGATAGAAGGCACATACCTCAATATTATCAAAGCCATCTATGAAAAACCCACGGCAAGTATCATTCTCAATGGAGAAAAACTGAGAGCTTTTCCGTTAAGGTCAGGAACATGGCAGGGATGTCCTTATCACCACTGCTATTCAACATAGTACTAGAAGTCCTAGCCTCAGCAATCAGACAACAAAAAGAAATTAAAGGCATCCAAATTGGCAATGAAGAAGTGAAACTATCGCTCTTTGCAGATGATATGATACTATATGTGGAAAACCCAAAAGGCTCCACTCCAAAACTGCTAGAGCTTGTACAGGAATTCAGTAAAGTGTCAGGATATAAAATCAATGCACAGAAATCAGTTGCATTTCTTTACACCAACAACAAGACAGAAGAAAGAGAAATTAAGGAG
>ML102112.1:17414-37305 GCA_003697995.1 Taxidea taxus jeffersonii | reverse complement strand
TTTTTTTTTTTTTTCTTTTTTTTCTGGATAAGATTTTTTAACATGGAGTCAACCACTGCATTGGGCAGATGAAATAATTCAAGGAAGCTATGACCTACATTGTTTACATAACTGGAACAGAACCAAAAACGAAGGTTTTCCCTTGTATTACCTTCCTTCTATGAACACTTGTGGAGGACAATGTCGGGCATGGCCGGGGAGAGCAATGGGATTTGAAGACATTGAAGACAGATTGAGTTTCAGTATTGGTTCTGCCGTCTTGGCTGTAATACCTCTTTTGTAAAAATGAGAATAATAACAGCTTTTTATGGTAAAGCCATGTGAAAATTAAATGAAGTAATGAGTGAAGAATGCCCCGCGGGGACATAACACAAGATAGGACACAACAAATGATGACTAGTGCTATTAATAAGGGCCAAGACTTTAAAACATTATGGTCTACGAGCATATGGTCTAAGGGGGGGTGGGCAGAACTACAGGTGTTAAATCAGGAGACTTCTCTTTTCATCTTTTTTGCAGGGTCTTTCACAGAGCAAAGCCCAGTGACTTTCAGCCTAGTGTTGGGAGACACCTGCCCACCTGCCTGGCTATTTAGGGCTTCTTACAAGGGCACAAGGAATGCCTCTTCTAAAAAGTCTCTAACATGGAATTATAAACTATGGACATTTCTTTACATAGAATATTGAGCCCCAGGGAAGAAACCTTTTTCATACATGTGTGCAGTTGGGAAGAGTAATCACATAAACAGAAGTAGACCAGGGGAAGAGAGAGATAAGGGAACAATCTGGGACAATGAAAACTCTGGGATTTTGGATAGAAAGCGTTCTGGAGCTCTGATGAGCAGAGATGGGCACCTCTCTTAATTTTGCTTATTTATTTAATTTTTATTGAGATAAATTGCCACAGAACATTATTATATTAGTTTCAGGTGTACAACACAACCATTCAGTATATGTACATAATCTGAAATAGTCACCACAATAGGGCTAGTTAACATCCATCCTCTTAACTTTAAATCCTCCTCCAACAAGAAGAGGCAAAGATTAAAGGTAATCATTTATTCCCACTAGAAGTAACCAGAAAAGGAAGTAAATTGATCTGCATATCTATTGTTTACCCTATCTCAGACCACTGGGAGCAAGTAGTTCTATCTAAAGGAATTCAGTTGATAGTGCTGTTGTCAATGATGCTCCGTGCATATTCAAAAGTACCAGAGAGATGAAGCCTTGGCCATTCTCCCTGTTGAGATTCTATTTCCTGCATTTCTAAAGGATTGCAAAAACAGTCTTATGCTTTATTATTATTATTATTAATTTCAGGGGTAGCATTTGGTGATTGTTGCATACAACACCCAGTGCTCATTACATCAAGTGCCCTCCTTAGTGCCCATCACCCAGTTACCCCATCCCTAACCCCCACTTCCCCTCCAGCAACCCTCAGGTTGTTGCCCATAGTTAAGAGTCTCTTCAAGGTTTGCATCTCTCTCTGTTTTCCTTTTCTTATTTTTCCTTCCCTTCCGCTATGTTCATCCATTTTGTTTCTTAAATTCCACATATGAGTGAAATCATTTGGCCTTTGTCTTATGCATTTAAAAAATATTAATTTATTTAAGAGAGACAGAGTTCAAACATGAGCAGGGTGTGGGAGTGCTGTGGGGAGAGGTGGAGGGAGAAGCAGACTCTCCGCTGAGCTGGGATCCAGATGCAGGCTCTACCCCAGGATGATGAGATCATGACCTGAGCAGAGGTCAGATGCTTAACCAACTATACCACCCAAGCTCCCCTTATCTTATGATTTTGTTTGGTCTCCCGCATTCAGGTATTTTTCCCCACTCCCATTTTAACTGCATGATCTTGCTGAGAAAATTCTGCATAAGGGAGTGTTTCTGCTCTGTCTTCCAGTAAAGAGAATATTAATTCAGAATAGATTTTTGAGATAAGAAGATGATTGAACTATAAGCTCAAAGTCTTGCTCTCTCTATGCCTGATATGAACCCTTCTTCCTTCTCTAATTTCCATTCTCCTTTGTGTTTTGTCATGTTAACCTCTGAGATCTGAACTATCTTTACAGTAATCAAGAGCAGGAGAATGCAGTGTTCATCTTCAGTTGACGTATACTAAAGTGGTAGGTTTCTGATTTACTGGTTAGGGAGATAAAGACTTTTGACTTATAGCATCTATTTTCTACTTGGATTCAGATTTTGCTCACTGTTTTGCAGGGTGATGATATCACTGTCCAATATTCTTGAACTCTTACATATACATTTGAGAAACTCAGAGAAAGCACACAATCTTTTTGGGTTGGTTTTATGTTTTGCGTTGGGGAATTCAGTGGATTTGTGCTTGTTATATGTATTGGTTTGTTATGATTTCGAATCTACTTGTTCATGACTTAAGTGAAGTCGTTTTGCTCTGCATGGAGTTATTCTGATTGAGGGTGAATTCGGGAGGCTGTGCCAGGGTGATAGCCGCAGAAGTACGCTACTGAGAGCTTAATCGCTATGAGCATATGGAGGAGACAAGCATGACACAATGGACCTTTAAACTTGGCATTGTGAGAGGTTCCCTGAAGTGTTCAGTCTGGGGAAGGTTGCTCTCTCCGGATCTGAATAGCTCTCTGAAGATCTTGAGACCCTTGCTCCTATTGTGGTCAGGGTACTCTTGGTTGGCATTGGTGTTAAACTGAGCAGTGGTCTAAGGAAGAGAAGGAACATCTGTTCCTGCCTTGGTGAGGCTCCTCCCTACGGGTAAGTGGTGCAAGCCATGGTGGGGTCCCTGGATAATAACCTTCAGAGCAGCCACCTCATCTGCCAACCCTGATGTCACCCACTAGCTACATGTCCCAGCAGGGAGGGACCTGGTGGACAGCTGTTACCCAGCTTCTAGTGGGAAGGACTGACTCTATGATGACCAGACTTGCAGAAAGGTACACCTCAACAAAATGTGGACTTTATTTCTTTCATTTTCCCTTTTCCTGGAACAATAGTGTAATTAATCTATCACTAGTTTGGAGTATGTTATTTTTTTAATGGCTTACAAAGACACATTATCCTGTATGCTATTGGCTTGTGAAATATTACTATTATAAATTACAATTTCCGGGACGCCTGGGTGACTCAGTTGGTTAAGCAGCTGCCTTTGGCTCAGGTCATGATCCCAGCATCGTGGGATCGAGTCCCACATCGGGCTCCTTGCTTGGCGGGGAGCCTGCTTCTCCCTCTGTCTCTGTCTACCACTCTGTCTGCCTGAGTTCGTGCTTTCTCTCTCTCTCTCTAAAAAAAAAATAAATAAAATATTTAAAAAAATTATTATTTCCATCGTGAATGTGTGTTAAATAAATATTGGAAGACAAATCTCAGTCTCTGGGCATAATTTGCCCTGAACAAAACACCATTGCAGGAAATATGAACACCATTAACATTTTTTTTTTCATTTACTACGAAGTTCTAAGAGGTGGTTAACTCATACTGTAGTGCTCAAAAATGGAAGACCGGAATGACAAAGTGGTTTGCTGTTTCTCAAAGAGGGTGGAAATTCATTATGAGTATTTTAAAAGATGGGAAAAAATCACTAAAAATGAAGCATTCAGCTAAAAATGATTCCTTTCTTGCTATAAATCCATGTATAAATCACAAAAACTGTCATAAACACCACCAGCACATTTTGAGTTTATAATAATCTCAAATTATAACGATGTTCATTTTCTTTGGAACTGACATGATTTGACACTTGTGCAACTGCTGGTTTTAGCAAGTTAGTAACTATATCCAACATTAAAAATAGGCATTTAAAACCACCAGTAGAATTAAGGCATTAAAAGTTATATTAAGCAAAACTTTTTGAAGGTTCTTTTGAAATTATTTAAAAATTAACTTTTTATGGGCACCTTGTTTTTTAACACTTGACTAAAGCAATTTAAATATTATAAATAAAATTCTTTTTCAGCTGAGGCCATGAACAGAATGGTTCTGAGTGTCATAAACTGACTGAGTTATAAATCATCACAAAGTAGTATTTGGAATAAGAACTGTAATAATTCAATTTCAACAGCCTAGTCATAAGCAAGATCCCGCAATACATAACGGACGTTAGTGTTTCATAACTGCATTAGTAAATCTTGTTGGAGGCTTTCAAACATTCTGGTAAGCATCATAGTCCTACACCCAACTTCAGCTTTCAATTTATACCTGTTGTGTTAAACATGGGCCCCTGCCCTTGAAGAAGTTAACCATTCCCCTTCTCCTAATTACAGCAATGTTCTCTGAAATTTATGTTGGTGGCCATGTCATAGGCTGCTGTACTTGGTTCCTCATTCCATAGATGTGTTAGTTCACTTGTTTTAGACATTATCAAGGTTGAATTGCACCATTTCCATTATGCTATTTGAAGTTATCGATTGGGAAATAGTATCCAGCTTTGGGACATATAGTGTGATTTATAGGTCAATTAATACCTTAGGAGGTTGTACGCACTGTCATACCACGCACAGTTGCCTATTGCACTCTTCCTTTGTGACAGTATTACACTGATCATGTCTGCCAAATGGATGGTTAGACAGGAGGTCAGATTGAATCAATTCGCACAGTCTCCCATCTGGTGTCTGATTCACTCTGTGAAGCTGCTGGAAACAAAGAGGGCCTACAGATGACTGTTGCTAAAACATGACCATAAGTATGAGTTTTCTGCTGAAGGATGTCAATGGGAACAGTGACATTGCCCATGGCTCCAATCCATGTTTGTGAAGAGGCCTAATATGAATGCCTGTGGCCTAATGTTTCCTGACAGCAAACATTGTCAAACATCGGCACACATGAGTAAGGGAGATGGTAGCACTCTCTAAGGCTAGACACACATATTTATGGCAGGGTTCAGAAGCTGTCACAATCAGACATAGAGATTCTAGACTAAACTGGAAGGATCCTTAGAGATCCTGAGGATCCATAGTCCATTCAGGCTGCTATAACAAAAATGCCATGGGCTAGATGGCTTATAAGCAGCAGAAATTTATTGCTCATAGTTCTACAGGCTGGGAAGTCCAAGATCATGGCTCTGCTGCATGATCTGGTATCTGGTGACAGCCCTCTTCCTCATTCACAGGCAGTCCTCTTCACACTGTATCTTTGCATGGTGGAAGGGTTGAGTGAACTCTGGCCTCTTCATATAAGAGAACTAATCCCATTCATGAGGGTTCTACCCTTGTGACAATCACCTCCCAAAGGTTCAATTTCAAAAAACCTCCCTATATGGGGTTAGGTTTCCACAAATGGAAATATATAGGAGAAGACACATTCAGTCTATAGCATCCTTTCAATTATGATTGTAAAAACTTAGAGATGGTTAGTATTCCACACCTCCCCCAATTTAAACAGTCCTTAGTCATGGCAAACCCATGAAAGCAGTAACTCCCTCTATCCCTGAAATATGCTACCTGCAGCTCAGATATCCTTGCAAGTCTCTGCAAATTTTAAATTTTCAACTGATTGCACTCCACTTCTGAACTCCCAGGAAAATCCTCTATTGTCTGACCCATTGAAAGTCATTTAATCTTATTTTATTGAGTTTACTAACTAATGAATGAAAAAAATCAAAGTTTTCATGAGAGCTTCAATGTATTAGTTGGCCAATTTTGATAAAAGTGACTTTGAGGTCAATAAGCTCATGAAATGATGCTCAGTATCACTAATCATTAGGGAAATGACAATCTATGCCATAATGAGGTATCACTTCACACCCTTTTGGGTGCTATTTTAAAAAAACTTGAAAACAAGTTTTTGTGAGGATGCAGAGAAATCAGAGCCCTTGTGCACAGTTAGTAGGAATGTAAAATGGTGTGCAACCACTGTGGAAAATAACACTGTGGTTTCTCAAAAAATTCAACTTGCAATTACCATATGATCTAGCAATTTTAGCCCTGGGTATATACCCCAAAGAACTGAAAGCAAAGACTCAAACAGATATTTGTACACCAATATTCATATCAGCACTATTCATGATTGTCACAAAATGGAAGGAACCGAGTGTCTATCAATGGATGCATGGATAAATAAAATGTGGTATATCCATCCAATCAAATATTATTTAGGATGAAATGTTAATATATGCTACAATGTGGATGAACCTTGAAAACATTATGCTAAGTGAAATAAGCCAAACACAAAAGGTCAAATATTGCATGATTCCACTTACATGAGGTACCCAGAGGCAGAGAGTAGAATAGAGTTTACCAGGCACTGGGGCGAGGGAGGAATGTGGAGTCATTTATTGGGGACACGGTGTCAGTTTGGAAAGACAAAAATTTCTGGAGATGAATGGTGGTGATGGTCATACAACAGTGTGAATGTACTAAATGTCACTGAAGTGTATGTTTAAAAATGGCTAAGATGGTAATTAAAAAAAAAAGTAGCTTTGAGGTTCATTCAGAGTCTCAGGAAGAGAATGGGCTTTTAAGTCAGTGCATCAAAGGTTTGACTTTGATTTTCTGGTTGACTGACTTTGATGTGGGCCCTCTTTCTTGCATAGGCTACTTCCAAGGTATTGGAGGGGCCCCAGTAATGTGTTCACCAAGTCATGTATTTTCTAAAATCTGCAAAAGTAAAATTTTCTTCTCAGTTGGTCAAGATCATTTTCTCTCTCTACTTTGTTTTCTTCTGCTGTCATACTTTGATGTTGAATGCCGTTGGCAGGGGAGCAGGCAATGTTGGGAAGCAGAGAAGCAGAAGTTGAGGGAGGACATATATCTAGGTGTCCCAGAATAAGATTGACTGCAAGGCATATTCCCTGGGACAATTAACCTTATCAGGATAGTCACAGAGAGATGGGGACTAGAGGTCACAAGGCAAAAAGATTATATCCTGGGTACCTAGCATAGGAAGGACATAAGAATGGAGTTAGAAGGAAAGAGAATCCAAGATTAGCTATTGAGTAAGAAAATCTGAAAAGCCCTGGAAATTTACAGCTCATGTCCAAAAGAAACTTAGTAAAATTTTCCTGAATTTGACAACAATCCTAAAACTCTATTGAGGCAACAATCCTAAAACTCTAACAATATTGAGGCATGAAGATGAAACTTTTCTAAACTATCAATGGTAGAAACAAATTTCCTCGACTATGCTAAGAAAAAGAGATAAAATTCTATTTCTATCCTCTCAATAGAAAACCCAAAGTCATAACCATACAAAGTGGAAGTCAGGGAACATATGGATAAAAAAATATAGGGAAGAAGTATTATAAAAGTTGCTAGGCAGTTAATTCATGAGAATGAGCTATTTTGCTGGATTTTATGGTCTTTTGTGATGCTCACCATTAAAATGGTACTTTCTTTTTTCATTTTGAATAAATATTCACTTTAAGACCTACTTCTGTGTTTGGGATTTTTGTATCATAGGGCGCTTAAAAATTTTTAAAAGTTTCAGACCCCATGAAACCTGGATCTACTCTTGTGTGAGAATTAGGGTAGCTTTTCTCTGGCTAGAGTTTCTTTGGCTTAAGAGTGCATAATTGTACCATCTGACAGGGTTATTATGCAGGTTACATGAGGCAGTGTGAATGAGGTTCTGGCACATAGTAGGGTTTCGATAAATGCTCATTTTCTTTTCTCTCACCTGAATTTTCATGGTATAAATTTGTGATCTTATCTTTCACCTTTATATCTTTTCTACCGGGTTAATTATCTTTTTATTTCCCCAAGTAGGTTCAGAGTTCATTGCACTCCTACCTGTTTCTGCCTCTAGTTTATTCTCAAATCCATTTTTGTTCTGCTGCTGCAGAAAGTCAGATCTGATCTGAGTTAAAAATCTGACCTGCTTAAAAACTTTTAATGGCTCCTTTTGACCAAAAGAGAAAGCTGAAATGCCTCCATATGGAATTTAGGGTCCATAAAGCAACTCCTGCTTACTTTTCTAGACCTAAGTTGTACCTTCCTCAAACTCTACACTCCAGGAGGCCAGGTAAGAAGGAAAGGTACTTGCATGCTTCCTGTTTTTCCTGATTCAGGCAAGGATGTCCTCTTTCTGTCTCTAATTCATTCATTCATTCACACACTCATTATAAGAATATTTGTTGGGTCAGTGTTTAATTTACACAAGACACATACCAAATATTAGTATATGAACACATGTTGTGTGGGGAGTTAGCTTGATGTGGTGTCTCCCCCAAATACCCTACCAGGAAATTTGCCTGGAGGTCAGGGAACAAAACCTCTCACAGAAGTTTAAAGGTCTCACTGCAGGGTTTACTAACCTCCAGTGAGAACAGAAGGGGAGAGAGGAAGTAGGTCAATGCAAGGAAGATGAGTGTGATGGTGGAAGGTGTGAGGCCCATGCCCCCAGGATTGTGTGGTGACCCCAGGTCCTCTCTCTCTCTAGCACATTAGCTTTCCTTATCGTGATGTGGTCATGAGGCCCAAAGTGAGGTTACAGTAAGGGGGACCCCGGATCAGATAGGCCAGGAACAAGGACACACTTTCGCTGTTTTGGAGAGACCTGTGCATATTTGTTGGTCTCAGATATAGCGCACACATCGCTGTGCTGAACTTCAGCTATGCGCTGCATTTGTGGGTCCAGGATGGGATCCCACTGAAGCCACCTGTATGCGGCTGGTTTAGGGGAGACAGAGCTATCCAGTCACAAGTGACAAGACCATGATTTGGCTTTTGCAATTCTTTTGGTCCATAAGTACCATTCCTGTGTGTTCCATCATATTTTCCATTAATTCATGAGTCTTTGGCATGTCTATTATGGACTTATTTAACCCATCTTATGACTTTGGCCCATATCCCTTGCTTACTTACTATCTTTACTGAACATGGAAGTTCTACCTTATGAACTATTAGCTCACTATCTATCCTTGTGTGTTCCACCTCTCCTGTTTTTCTTGTTTTAACAATGAGATATTCTTTTTTTTTTTTTTTTTTAATTTGTCAGAGAGAGAGAGAGCGAGCACAGGCAGACAGAGTGGTAGGCAGAGGCAGAGGGAGAAGCAGGCTCCCTGCCGAGCAAGGAGCCCGATGTGGGACTCGATCCCAGGATGCTGGGATCATGACCTGAGCCAAAGGCAGCTGCTTAACCAACTGAGTCACCCAGGCGTCCCGGAAATTGTAATTTATAATAGAAGGCAGCCGCTTAACCAACTGAGCCACCCAGGTGTCCCAACAATGAGATATTCTTAAACAAAGTTGCAAATGCACATCATACCAGGAGAAATACCACTTTCAGGAAGCTTGTGGGAAAGAAGTGGTCATACCTAGGCTCTCCTTGCGACAGATGCAGTGAGTTTCACATGGACTGATTCGCTCCCGACTTGGTCGGGGAGCAGAGCAGCCTCCCCACAAAAGAAGGTTCTGGAATGGGAATAATCCAGGCTGGTAGGATTGATCAAAGGCATAGAGCCCCTTCGGGGATTTGCAGGTCTGTGGCTTTGGATGGTGCATGAATCCCTCATGAGTGGAAAACATGTGAAAGGGAGAGATTGCTAAAGAGCTTCTGTGTTTGGCCTTGACTGCCTTGTTAAGGAAGTTGGAGGTTATCATGAAGTCCAGGAGGAGCTGTGAAAGAATTTTCAGTCTGGCTTTCATTCTTTTGACCGTCAAACTCTTATCTCTACCTGGGGTGGTTAATTTTATGTGTAGGCTTGGCACATAAAATTGATCTATAGGACTCAGGTTTTTAGCCAAATACTCCTCTAGATGTTTCTGTGAAGGTGTTTTTTGGTTGGGATTAACATTAAATCAGTAGACTTTGAGTACAGCAGATTACCATCAATCATGGTAGTTGGGTGGGCCTCATCCAATCAGTTGGAGGCTTTCAAAACAACGACAACAGCAACAACAACTAAAAAAAAAAACAAAAACAAAAACAAAGTGACGTCCCTGAACAAGAAAAAATTCTGCCATCAAACAGAGTCTGGACTGGAAATTCAATTCTTCCTTGAGTCTGCAGTCTGGCAGCCTACCCTGCCAATACTGGACTTGCCAAATTCCTTAAAATAAATCTCTCTCTTCATATATACCCCCATCTTATTGGTTCTAGGGACCAATTCAAATATTACTCTAGTTGTAAAATCTCTCCAGCTCTGCATTAGTCATTCTCTACTCAGCGACTCTGTAACACTTTCTGGGTAACACTGTGTAGCCCTCACCACATGAAGTATGAACATGATTCATACTTATTTATTTATACCTGTCTCTCCCATAAAACTGTGACTAACTTGGGGACCAGGTCTTATCCATCACTGAAATCTCTGAGACTAACAGTGGCTGGTAAGAAAAAAGATGCTCAATAAATATTTATTGAAAGAATGAAAAAAATGGAAGAAAGGAACACCAAGTGCCTTGCAATAGCCTCAGCGATTAGAATGTATGGTGCATAGCAGGCAATGGATAAAATCCAAGGTAGCAAGGCTAATAAAGCCACTAACTTGCCATGTTACTATGAGGCAGATACTAATCTGGGCTCTAAAAATACCTAGAACTCGAAAGAGCTCACACAAATTTATTTTTTTTTGTTTTTTTTGTTTTTTTTTTTTATTTTTTTTATTTGACAGAGGGAGAGAGAGATCACAAGTAGGCAGAGAGGCAGGCAGAGAGAGAGAGGGGAAGCAGGCTTGCCGCTGAGCACCAAGACAATGAAGGGCTTGTAAGTGGCAAGATGAAGAAAGGGAATGCAGTAAATAGAGCCAGAAGGTACCAGGGCCTGTGTGGACACCTGAAATTCACTGTTGAAACCAGTCAAATGCAGCAGCCTCCGCTGCTCTGACCTATTCCCAGCTCACTGTGACCCTTCAGCTCCCTTCTGAGAAACACAGGGTTTCCTGGGAACTGCTTTCAACGTGATGTGCTTTGAAATAATCTTGTGGGCTAATCTAGTCCCAAGCAGCCCTTGGGGGAAGGCTCAGGGAAATATAATAGGCCGGGAGAAAGCAGGGTAATAAATCACAAATTTTTGACACTGTACAATTCAGAGAGATGACTAAAGTATGTTTGTAATTTATTTTCTCCTTTAAAAAAAAAAAAAAAGGAGTTCCTTCTTGCAGTGTGAACACCAGATCTCTAAAAATAAGTTACTGGCTTATTTGTCACTGAAGATATGGGCACATCAACATCGACAGGAAATTTGAGTCTCCTGGGATGGGTGCCTTCAAATGGAAAACAATAGGAGTCAGAACAAAGACAAATGACTCTTCATTGGGCTTTCCAGCAGAGCAGATCCAGACAGACAGAGACAATGCTGGTGGCGGGGTTGAGTAACGTCAGGTTTCTGCATCTCGATTTCCTCGTGAAGCGGGTTCTCCATGTCCAGAGCCCATCTGTGGCCCCCACACCCGTGGCTGGATGCCTCTATTCATCATGCGTGATTTTATCCCCTTGCTATTCCTCCTATGCCTTTTATTACATTTCTTTCTGCCCCAAGTGATTTTTTGATACCGTTAGCCGGATGGAGACTAGTAGGAGAGAAGGGGTCCCACAAGACGAACAAAGAAACTGAGGAACAAGCCAGACCCCATCCTACCCTCCTGAAGGCCTGGCTGCCAGAAACTTTCTCTTGCAGGTGGCTGCAGATACACAAACCCCTCAGAAGTTTTTCCATTCTGTAAACTGGACTGCAAAAGGTGAATAAACAGGAGCAGGGCTTATGTTGCAGAGTGAGCCTGCATGGGGTCCTCCCATCCTCATGAAGAGCTCAGGAAGGAGGTGAGAAAGTGGAGGCTATCCTGGGAGAGCCAGGAAGCTGCTCTGCACCCCCCCCCCCCGGGTGCCACTGGCTTCCTTAACCTCTTCAGTGCCTGCCCAGATGCGCTACAGCTGCCCACAGAGTCCCCAGCCCTGAGATATATAGGACACTTATTTTTGGAAACATGTTCTATATCTGAAGGCACTCATGATGAACAAATTCAGCCAGATGGCAGAAACTCAGTCACCCGCCTCTGCGAAATCTCGCTGTACCCAGTGGCAGCCCAGTGGAGAGGCCCCCGGCAGTTGGTGTGGGATCAATTATTACAAACCTGGGCCTTGCATTTTCCCTGCTGCCCTGGGAGGGTGGCTGCCTCTGTCCCTCACCTCTCCTGCCCTCTAAAATGAAGGTAGATTTGGCTCCAGGAGTTTTTTTTTTAATGCTGAAAACAAAATTTTTATTCATTTTAATGGAAGGAAAGCGCAGCCAAGATGAAGACGTTTTATTCATGGCATACAACCCTCAGACAGGGAATATTCTGCTGGCAGCCCTTCACCCCACCAGTCCAGAGCTGCTCAGACCTGCCTTGACCCTGGAAGATCTGAGTGAGGCAGCCTCCTGGCCTTTGTTTTCTCTTCGCTGGTCCTCTAGAGATGAGAGTCATAATCTGTAGCTTTGCTCCAGGAGGAAAAGAAAGAGACCTCCACTACGTGTCTGAATGTCTATAATTTCATCATATATTAAATAGTCACAGCAGTACTGACTTGGAAGAATTTTATGAATGAGTGAGGCAGTGTTACAAAAGTGGCCTGTGATCGATGATAGATAGATAGATAGATAGATAGATAGATAGATAGATATTTTATTGAAGAACAGAGGAGGAAATTAATTCAGCTGGAAACTTAAATAGTCAGCATATTTCACTACATCAAAAGCTTAAGGCTTAAACCACAGATACTCTGAGAAGAAGTTTGGTTTTGTAGTATCAATAAACTCAGCAAATTTTCATCTAGTTATATTATACACAGGCACAAAAATGGGGACAGTTCATGTCCTCAAGGAGCTCACAGTCTAGTAGAAGGCACGGGCGTCATTCCTGCAGTAGAGGTCAAGGTTGTAGGAATGCTGAGTCAGGTGGTGTGGGGACCTGGGAGGGCTGGCTAACTCCACAACAGGTACTGGGCCATGGAAAGCTTCAGGAGGGAAGAGCCAGTGAGATCTTTCAAAGCAGGAAGTAGCATAATCATATCTATATTTTAGAAGGGTAAGTGGCCATTGTGTGGGGGGCAAGTGGGCAGAGGATGGCAACGTTGGAGACAGAGGCATTTGCAGATTGGTTGAACACCTGAAGCCTCAGCCAGGAGGTGGGAGGAGCCTGAGCAGGTAGTACCTGGGAGAAGAAATCCACTGCATTTGGGCACTAGGTGGTATTTGGAGTAAAGAAGGGGGAGGATTCTGGTTTGCCTCCAGGGGAGCGATTTGTCCTGAAGGAGAGGGAAGGCACATTAACTGAAAAGGGGGTATGCATCTTTAGCCATGGAGTTTGAGGTGCCTGTGGACCATGGGACAATATTCTGCAAGTGGCTGAAAGTGCAGAGCTAGTATTTGAGGATAGGGAGGATCTGAACACTGCAACACGGGGGACATCACTTTTACAAATGATATTGTTAAATGATATTGATAAGAGATATTTAAATCCAGTGATGGCCCACAGAGAGAACACAGAGGGAACAGGGCAAAGACAAAGAGTGGGATGATGGGGACAGTGAATTCTTGAGAATAAAGGAGAGGAGAGCCCTCATTAGGTGCTGGGCGTTAGTTAGAAAAACACTAAAGGGAGTGTTGACATAAAGGCACCTCAGAGTTGATGAAAGGGCACATATAAGGGCAGGCTGAGGGTCAAGAGAAATCAGCCTCTATCTTTGATTACCCAGTCCTGATAAAGAGCCTTAAACAGCCAGTGGACCATCTGAACTTTCAATCTATTCCCAAAACATATCTAGTCCAACTACATGTATAATGAATTCAAACTCTGAAGATGGCCAAGTATTTCTATACCGCAGGAGGGTGTCTTATTTTATTATAAGAACTTTCCTCTAATTGGTTCTCTGGGACATGCTTGTGCATCCCTCCACTCAGACCATAACTTTTCCCAAAGCAATTCATTTTAATCTTCCCAACCATGCTAGGAGCTAGGCATTAAAATTATCCCATTTGACAGGTGAGGAAACAAAGGAGCAGAGAGATTCAGCAATTCACCCCAAGTCACACAGCTGATAAATTTGAGAAAAGAATTTCAGTCTTGCTCACTTACTTAGCAACAGTGGGACCTTGAGCAAGAATCTTAGATTCACATACTCTTTATCTTAAAAAAAAAAAAATGGTGAGGAAGATTGCCTATCCCAACAAACTCCCTTTGTCAGTGATTTTACATCACTGGGATGAATTGACTTCGTCTGAGATGCAGTTTTCTAAAATCTACCTTGATAAACATCTCCGTGTTGTAAAGGCTTGTCCCTGTGACTGTGGTAGTGTTTAGGGCTCTGCTTGCTGGAATGTTCTCTTTCATTAGGACTGAGGCAGAGCAAATAGGTTTCTTACCTGTCTACACCACAGGTTCTCATCCCGGGGTTTACAGGGGAATCACCCGGAGAGCTTAAAACATCCTGAGGCCCAGGCTGCATCCCAGACGAATCACATCACAGTCTCTGGGTGTGGGGTCCAAGATCAGAATTTTTTAAAGCCTCAGATGATTCCAATGTGTAGCTGTGATTTAGAACTACCATTCCTGACCTCTCTCCAGTTAAAACCTGTCCTAGGCTGTCAGTAGTGCTACCTTTTTTCCTCTGTGTCAAAGAGCTCAAAACCTTTAAGAAGTGTGGAACTCTGTAGGAGAGCAGAATCCTGAGGTGGCTCTCAGCATCCCCACCCCCAGGGGACATCCCTTGTGTAATCCTTCTCCTTGAGTATGGGGGAACTTTGTATCATGGGAGTCGCTCCCTTGATTAGGTTACTTATATAGCAAAAGTGATGGGATTTTGCATATATCATTAAGGTCCTGAAATCAACTGATTTTAAGTTCATTAAAAGGGATATTGTGCTGGATAGGATCTGACCTAATCAGGCCCTTTGAAAGAGGCAGAGAGACTTGAAGCAACAGAGATTGTCTCTCCCACTGGCCTTGATGAAGCAAAACACTGAACTCGAGAGCAACAAGGAAGCAAACAATCAACAACCATGTGTGCTTGAATGAAAATCCTGAATTTCATGTGAGGCCCAGCTGATGCCTTAGTTACAGCCTTATAAGACCCTGAGCAGAGAGACGAGGCAAGCTTCGTCTAGACCACTACATTGTTTTAAGTCACTAAATTTGTGATCATTTGTTAGATAGTGTAGAAGACTCATTTAGCCTTATCCGGACCTGGGGCCAAGGGACAGCTTCCCACAACCTGAGAGAGGGTGCTTAGGTGTTGACTGCTCTCTTTGTGGTATGGTTAGAGCTGGTAGTAATTCAGAAAGCCTCAGGGAGTCAACACAAATTGGCAGTGGGTCACTGAGAAATGACATCTATATGACAGGCAGGTCTTTGTAATAAAAAAATCGACCTAAAGCCTAAATGGCACACAGAAACACAAAATTATAATTTCCAGAAAATGATGGGCACAAATAATGTACATTGCCAAACTGAGATCTTAGAGGGGCCTTTTCTTTCATAGGGTCCTGGAGTAAAGGGGACCAGACACACCAACAGACCAGAAATCATTGAACCATTGGTGTGGACCTATGCCTCTCCTGTGAAAATGTTGAAGCAATGTTCATCTTTTTCTTTTTGTACCAGTTAAAGTTGAAGGTGCCCTGAATTCTGCCTTTCCTATACCTTACCTGAACAAAGGAGAAATGGGTGTTGTGTGATCTTGCAATTATCACGGGCTTCTCAAAACTTCCCTCCGATCCGGGAATTCAGTTTTGTTTTGTTTTTTAAGAAATTTTTTAACTGCTCATGCTGATAAGAGGTCCTAGACAAATACCAGCACAGTGTACTTTTTTTTTTCTTTTTAAGATTTTTATTTATTTATTTGACAGAAAGAGAGAGGGGGAGAGAGCAAGCACAAGCAGGGAGAATGGCAGGTAGGGGATAAGCAGGCTCCCCGCTCAGCAAGGAGCCTAATGTGGGCTTCGATCCCAGGACTCTGAGATCATGACCTGAGCTGAAGGTAGCAGCTTAACCAACTGAGCCACCCAGGCGCCCTGGGAATTCAGTTTAACATTGGGTTGGCAGATGTGATTTCTTGCTTCTAAGAAGGACTCAGTAAGTCAGACCCAAATCATCTGGGACATCTTATCACTTTTAAAGAGGAATCCTACATTTTTCTATTTTTAAGAGCAAATGAAACTGATGTTGTGCGTATCAAATTTTGCTCAAGATATGTAAAGGTGTAAACACCGGGGTGAATGATATGATAAAATAATGCATTTTTGGAAACAGGAAATCCACTAACGTTATCAAGCACTAGGACTACAATATTTTAAATCTTTGTTATGGAACATATATTCAAATATATGACATATAAACATATAGCAATGTAGAGAGAATAATATAATAAGCCCAATGAACCCATCTTCCATCTTTGAGAATCATGAGCTTATGGGTCAGTCTTGTTTCATCTATCTACCTTCCATTTTCCTACCCTATCCTGGATGAAAGAATCTGGTTTTACAGCAAAAAAGGATGGCAAAGAGAAAACGTCCAGTTTTTTGATCCATTCTGCCTGCCTTGATCATGTCCTCAAGATACGCACACTTGCACTTGGTTCCCAGACCAGCCAGGTAAGCTAGCCAATGGGCTCATGCACAGACCTGAGAAGGGCAATTCCACTGGATTTCAGAAAAAAATTACTTCCTCTGCTCCACCTTCTTCATGTTTTCTGAGTTATCATAGGCACGAGTTATAGAAAAAGGAAGTTCTGGGGTGCCTGGTTGGCTCAGTTGGTTGGCTAAGTTGTTTCAGCTTAGGTCATGATTCTGGAGTCCTGGGATCGAGTCCCACATTGAGGTCTCAGCTCCATAGGGAGTCTGCTTCTCCCTCTGACCTTCTTCCCTCTCATGCTGTTTCTTACTCTCTCTCTCTCTCAAATAAATAAATAAAATCTTACAAAAAAAAAAAAAAAGAAGTTCTAGAAGAGGAGAATAATGTTCCCAGACAGAAGTAAATATATCCCACAGAGATATATAGGGGAAACAGAAGAACATTTTTTTTTTTTTTCTACAAGCAACTTTGTAAAGCATTCCTTTCTGCAGCTTCTCTTCAGTCTTCCTGGGCGGGTGTCCAAATCTTGTCTAGGACTGTATGAAAGGAAAAAATCAACCTTGTTCTTTGTCACAGTCATACCTGAGATGTGCAGAAAGCGGGCATTTGTTTCATCTCTCTGCCATTGGGCAAGCCCTCAAGTTAAGAAACCTCCCTCACTTAGGAACAATCCAGTAGGAAATTTCGAGACATAGTGAAACAGGGAGCCACTCCCAGAAAGTTCTGTCCCTTAGAACCAAGTTTCCTTTCTGTAGTTCATCAGTTTTCTCTTTGTCTGGTCCTTATGTTTGTAGAGAAAAGCCATATACTTTGCTTGCAGAAGAACCTTTCATAACCTGATAGGCATCAATCTTGCCTAGGCTTTTCTGATATTTTTCCTAATCCTTATTTAGAGATTACTGATTTTATAAATCAAATTTCCACCTCTTCTTGAAATCTCTTTGAATGTTTTTCAAACTTCCACATCCCTTTTAAGGTGTTAAGCCCTAAACTGAGAAAGATGTTCTGGAAGGAATTGGGAAGGGAAACAAAATATAAAGCTTATGTTCGGGTGCCTGGGTGGCACCTCTGCCTTTGGCTCAGGTCATGATCCCAGGGTCCTGGGATTGAGCCCCGCATCGGGCTCTCTGCTCAGAGGGGAGCCTGCTTCCTCCTCTCTCTCTCTCTGCCTGCCTCTCTGCCTACTTGTGATCTCTGTCTGTTAAACAAATAAATAAAATCTTTAAAAAAATTTTTTAAAAAGCTTATGTTCTTGTATTTAAGACCCATGTGGGTTATTGCCATTGATAGAGATCAGCCTTTCTTTTTTTTTTAATTGGGCAATGTAAATGTTGCAGAAAAGAGGAAGAAGGTGGTATCTGTCAGGGTGAAGAGTGCTTATCTTGAAAAAATAAGTCTGGTAGCATCTTCATGATTTCCAGATATTTAGTGGCAAGAAGAGAGATGACAGGAACTGCTCCATCACTAGTAACAGCATTAGCTCTTAGTATCATCTAGCACCAGGATTGGCACACCTTTTCCGTCAAGGTTCAGGTGGCAGATAGAGTTGTCTCCCCTTATCCATGAAGAGTGTGTTCCAAGACCTCTGTGGATGCCTGAAATCATGGACAGTTCCAACCTATATTGATACAGATGTTTTCCCCTACCCATACACACCTATGGTCAAGTCTAATTTACCAATCAGACACAATAAGAGATTAACAATAGTAACAAATAATAAGATAGGACAATTATCACAATACATTGTAATGAAAGCTAGGTTAATGTGGCTTCTCTCAAAATACCTGATTATATGGTACTTACATTGTCTTGTGATGAGGTGAGATGATAAAATGCTTATGTGATGAGATGAAGGGAGGGGAATGACATGGGCACTGCAGTGGAGCATTAGGCAACTAGTGACCTTCTGCTGATAAGTCAGAAGGAGAATCATTTGCTTCCAGACCTTGATTGTCTACAAGGACCTGAAACCTTGCAAAGTGAAACTATGGCTGCGGGCAGGAGGAACTACTGTGTTAAGGCTTTGTGGGCTCTATGGTCCCTGTTGCAGCTACTCACCTCTGCTGTTGTAGCCTGGTCTCCTTGGACAATATGGAAATGCACAGGCTAGGCTGGTTCAATGAAGTGATATTTGTGGTCATTGAAATCTGAAGTTGATGTTTCATGTCTCATGGAATTCTTTAGTCTTTTTTTAAAAACTGTTAAAAAACATAAAAAACTATTCTTATTCCTCAGGCCATACAAAAACAAGTGGCCTTGCTTGGATTTGGCTCATGGGTTGTGGTTTGCCTCTCCCTAATCTGGCATCGTTTTCTCCAAGAGCCTTACTAAAAAGGAAGGATGAGGTAATCAGAGAGATAATCTGTACCATTTTAAATTTTTTACTATAACAACATTATAAAACAAGCATGGCACGTTCCTGTTCTTTGCTTTGAGCAGATAACTATGTAGTGACCCTAAAAGATTTTAATAGGCCCGGGAAAGGTGGGAAGTAGCCTGTAATCTCTGCCTGATCAGGGATCCCATCCCCTGAGGTCCAAGGTCCGTTTTATTTGAATGTTGACTATACTCTGAGGATCTGCAATTAAGATTCATACTTGGATTAAAAGGTATGTATCAATTTGTACATTTATTTATATAAAATATCATAAAACTACAAAGAGCGAATTACATAATTGATTACATTAGCAAAAAAGAGTTGGAAACACTCTAGAAGCTTTAGGATTTAGGGTATTACCCAGAGCTTCATTACAGTATAACTTACTAAGAGATCTTTCCTTGAGTACATGTGAGGCAGGACCCACCACATCTTATTGCCCAGAACCTGACTTCACCGGTTTGAGTGCGCAGGTGAGCTGAACCTTGAACATTTCTTCTGTGAACAAGGGACTGGAAATCTCATTGGCAGTTTTGTGTATTATTTCCTGACTAGTTCACTGATGATTTACTGAGGGCCTTTTATGGCTTTACAATATGACAAAATAATGGTACATGACATGCTTTAAATAAGCTTGTATCATTTAATCTCTTAATTATTTGCAGTTCAGTACAAACTGTAAAGCCATTTTGTTCTTGGAAAAGCAATCGACTTTGCCTGAGCAGTGCCCGCTGATACTGTGTCCTAGTTTTGAAAAATGTGGAGGCTGAATAGTGAGTTCCTAGATAGGTCTTGAAAATAAATTGAATTGCAGTAGGAATTTTCTGACAATTAAGAGTAGTCTCAGAACAATAACCTTATGTTAGGCAAAATCCTTATAGACTTTAGGGATATAGAATTTGGGTTGGGATAGTTCATCGTTTTGTGAATATAAAGTCAAATATTTGGTTATCACACCATACTTCCAGGTTCAAAAGTTGAAGGAATTCACTATATATATATGTATATGTATATGTATGTGTGTGTGTGTGTGTGTGTGTGT
>ML102112.1:0-12414 GCA_003697995.1 Taxidea taxus jeffersonii | reverse complement strand
GAGAGAGAGAGAGAGAGAGAGAGAGAGAGAGAGAGAACGCACAGAGGGAGAGTGAGAGGGAGAAGCAGACTCCCCCATGAACAGGGAGCCCGACATGGGGCTCTGTTCCAGGACTATGGGATCATTACCCAAGCCTAAGGCAACCACTTAACTGACTGAGCCACCCAGGTGCCCCTCTTGTGTTTTTGATACTAGCCATTCTGAGAGGTGTGAGATGATATTTCACTGTGGTTTTGATTTGGATTTCCCTGGTGATGAGTGATATTCAGGATCTTTTCATGTGTCTGTTGACCTTCTATCTGTATCTCTCCTTTGGAAAAATGCCTATTCAAGTCCTCTTCCCATTCTAGGAGGCATTTTTGTTATCTTCCTGTTTCTCATCCTCCAAATTGAATGAAATAATTCCAGAGATGGAAGGGAGTTAGAAGGGAGAACTTGAGCACATTCTGAAAGGTGGCTTGTAATTTTTTAAACATTAGTATGTGATATGTTGCTGTGGCATTTTAAAGACTCTGTGGTAGCACTGAGAAAGTAGGAAGGTAAGGCACAGTCTATATACTTATGCTCTATTTTAGCTCCATTCAAAAAACTCTTCCTCAGGGAACCTTTCTCTCAATTCCCAGACTTGATCAGATTTCTAATTTACTGCCTCATACTACTTTTTACTTCCAATTGATAACAACTATCACACTTGGAATTTTACATTCATTGTTGTGTTTGTTTGATTTTATGTCTCACCAGAGTCATTACAATTTCCTCATTAGAATATGACTTTCCATGAAGTCAGGAATTGACTTTATTTTTGCTCTATCATATACATAATAATGATGGGACCACTTATCAGGCCAAAGACATGACAATTAGACCAAGTGGGAGGAGGAGCCAGTCTGAGAGGTACAAATACTAGAGTGATGATGGTTAATTTTATGTCAACTTACCTGGACCTCAATGGCCAGATAGTCAATCGCTATTCTGAATGTGTCTGTGAGGCTATTTTTGGACGAGATTAACATTTAAATTGGTAGACTTTGTGTAAATCAGATTCTCTTTATTATGTGGGTGGGCCTCATATAATCAATTGAAGGCTTGAATGGAACAAAAGAGCATTCTGCTGGCAGTTTTTGAATTAGAACTGCAACATTGGCCCTTTATTGGTCTCCAGTGTGACAGTCTACTCTGCAGATTTTGGACTTGTCTAACTCCATAATTGTTTGAGTTAATTCCTTAAATAAATCTCTTCCTATGTATACATATGATAATAATTCTGGTTCCCTAAAGAATCCTGACTTATACAACTGTGAAGACTTTGCAAGTTGTGCTGAGGAATTGGGTTTCATCCTGTCACCTTGGCTGTCCCTCTGAAGGGGTTGGTGCCCATTCATAGGGTTGTGAAAGGTAGCCATGTTAGCATGACCCATATTCCTGGAGCTATGCATTTATTCAACACTTTGATGAAAAAAAACCCTACTTATATATTAAAACAAGCATGGGTATAACATAAACTAGAATTCAAATTATGTGTATGTTGGAAAAACATAGCAGACATGTTGTAGAGGCAGCTGGCAGATTGGGCCTCAGCCAGTAGACACCCTTGGGGTGTGGCTTCCTCTTCCTTTAGTCTCAGGATTCTTCAGTACAATATGCTGAGAAGAGGCCATGAGCCAAGGGGAGGAGAAAAGAGGTACTTAGGGTGTGTTTCAATGATACTACTTTGTAAGTGATATGGGGGCTCCACTGGTTAATGAGGAGACTAGAAAACAGGGGCTGGCCACAGTGCAAGAGAGACATGGTGGGGCCCACGTGCAGGCAGAAGGATTCCAGCTCATTTTTTGAGGGTCAACTCCATGTCATCTTCTATATGAATCCTTTCCTGACTTTCTCCTGGAAATGAGTTTCTTTGCCCTTAATCTCAGCTCCCCAAATACTTGTCTTGATCACTGTGCCTCCCACAATGTCTTATGGGTTTTTTGTTTTGTTTTGTTTTGTTTTGTTTTGGTCCAAGAATGGGTAGCAGTAGACTAGGGGCTCGTCAGGTGCATATTCTGGGTCTTGTTTATCTTCAGTTCCCTGTGGCTAAGCCCAGAGCTCAACACAGGGCAGGCATTTGGTAAACATTTTTTGTATCAAGGACTGAAAGGCTAACATCAAATGACTGGCACTACTGTTTGCTGAGATAGGGAGTGTAAGAAAATGAAATGGGTTTGAAGGAATACTGAATTCACACAACTCTACCCTTTATTATTCTTGTTATTTATTATTATTTTGGTCAAAAGATTTCTTTTCAAATATATCAAAAAGGTAATGTAGCTGAATTATGTGCAGTATAACTGACCACTAATTTTGAGCTAGCAAATTCTTAAATAATGAGGATTTACTTTAATCCATTCTCATGTATTGGCCATATTTCACTTTAAAAAAATACTTATTTATTTAATCAGGAGAGAGAGAGAGAGAAAGACCATGAGCCCAAGGAGAGTGGCAGAAGGAGAGAGAGAGGCAGACTCCCTGCTGAGCGGGGAGCCTGATGTGGGACTCAATCCCAGGACCCTGGGATCATGACCTGAGCTGAAAGCAGATACTTAACTGACTGAGCCACCCAGGCACCCATCATGTTTCACCTTAAAAAAAACATTTCCGTAGAAAGTGGTAACTCACTGTAGTAGATTTATAGTATGTCATTTTAGTGTTACCTGCTTAAAATGTTGTGACCATTTAATTGAAATATTTAGTTGTGTTATCTTTAATGTAGTGGTGGTCCACAAAACCCAAGCAGAAACGTTATAAGACAAGACTTAGCTTCAAAAGGAAGAATTGTATTCCAGCTTCAAAGAAAAAGAAGTAGGTCTAGGTAATTGCCATATGCATTTGTTTTCAGAGTTATCATGGGCTAAGTGTTTTGGGAGGTGGGGACATTTCTTCCCTGCATCCTTATTTCATTATTCCAGTCTTAGACATTTAATTCAACTGGAGTTTTACATATGAATGAGAAAAGTTGTGTTTATTGAGTTTCCAGATATTCTAAGTTACAGACACTATTGTGGAAGACAAAGTGGTGTTTTGATAACAATCCAGGATGGTTCAGGTTCTGTATGAATCAGCAATTCTGGATTCATGTGTCCCTACCTGGGCACTTCTTAAAGACATGCATTGAGGTTTGGTGGGTGGAAAAATGCTTGATAGTTTTAGAAGGCTGCCTCTATGTTGTTTCTTAGATTTGAAAAAAATTCCAATTATAGAAATACTGAACGATCTTCCTTCCCTTTATTACATAATATAATCACATTATGTTTCTTGTTTCCCCATTTTTGTATAGTAAAATGTAGTCTGGGTTCAATTATAAAATGTATACTTAACATACTAATGATAACAAAAAAAAGTCTTTTAAAAGGAAAAATACTTAAAATTAAACACAATGGAGAAACTCTGAAGAGAGTTTTACTCCATTTTAAAAAAACCTTTAAAAACAAAGTTTCTCTATATTATTTGAATATAATGAGTAGTGGTTTTTGCAGAGTTTTGCAGAGCAGTGGTTTTTACTTATGCTTATATTAGATTAGAAAAAAAAAAAAAAGCAGGGAAATGGTCACAGCTGGAGGAAGCCACCTCATGCAAGTTGGGAAGGTACCAATTACATGGAATCCCCAGATTTTTCCTCCTGTCTCAAATGCTCCCCATAGTCCTGGTCCAGCAGTGAGAGCAGTACTGTTGGGCTCATAGCCCCAAGGGGACTGCCAAGGTTCAGTGTCACCAGCAAGGCAATAAGGAACTGGGATTACTTTTTAGATAAAAGGAGAGAAATGTGTGTCCCCAAAAGCTTATGAAGGGGCCAGTCCAGGTGCATGTGTGACCCACTCGTAGCTCTCCCACATTCACTGCACAAAGTAGGACAGAAGCTTGAGGCAAAATATAATAAACGATAGCATCCAACACCCTCCTCCAGAAATCTCAGAATGTCCAGAGATGAGAGAGAAACTCTCAAAAGGCCTGATCTACAAGGTAAGCCATTTCAGTTTTCTTTCTAAGTCAGCATGACTGTACATAAACTTTGTTCCAACCCAAAGTCTGATTTATGGCCCTCCACGCATACATTGTACACCTGCTTTGTGAGTGAGTAGCCTAAAGGAAAACCGTCTTGTCCTTGAGATATCAATCAGAGCTCCTGTTTTCTGCATTCCTTGATGTTAATACTTGTATTTCCTACCTATATGCTAATCTATCATCTTTTCAGCTTTTATAAGATGTAAAAAATTATATAACCCTGTAAAAACTGTTCATTCTCTGGAACAATTTCTTCCCTGTGAAGAGTGTATTTTCTGGGCAGCTGTTCCTAACCTGGGCTTGAATAAAACCCTCTATTTTCTCCTTATATTAGAGTTCTCCCTCTGGTAAATTTCCATCGACACCAGGGACTGTATCATTAGTGGGACTTGGGGAACTCACTGGGGAAATCGGTAAACAGTAGAAGAGACACATATTGTAATTATGAATATGCATCAGAAGAAGATCTTTGTGTCACAAGTTAACAACACCATGAGAAGCTCTTAGCCAAATTCGAGATGTCGAACATTCTACAGGATTTCTCCAGCAAGTGGAAGGTCTGGAAAAGACAAAGGTGGGTATGAGCAGTAAGTTATAGATGAAAAGAGTACAGAGACTTGACAACTAGAATTCAACATGTGGACCTTGTCTGGATCTTGCTTCAAATAAAATGATCACAAAAAGACACCCTGGAGACAAGGGACATTTGAATGTGTACTTTGCAAATGAAATTAGGGGAATTTTCATAATTGCGTTAGGTGGATAATAGCACAGTTATTGTGTTAAAAAAATCATCCTTATCAGTGAGAGATGTATAGGGAACTATGTACTATGAAATTATGTGTATAGAATTTGCCTTTGATATACTCCTGGAAGTATGAGTGGGAGGAATAGAAGAAACATGATGACAAAATGTTGATAATTGTTCAAGCTGACGATGGGTAATGAGGGTTCCGTATGCACTCCTGTGTATACTCCAATGAAAGCTGATTTCAAACCATGTAAGCATTAAAGGACAATAACAAAACCCCTCACACTCTCACATGTCAGCTGTTTCCACCTTTGTGTGTGTGTGTTCATAAACATACAATTTCTGACATCGTCAAAATCATGATGTGAATGCAATATTTGTATTTAATTTCTTAAACCTACAAAGCCACCCAGGAGATGTGAAAGTTCGAGAAATGAAGAGCACCTGTTGGGGGGTGGGTTGGGGGCGGGGAAAAAAGGATCCCAGCACCAGAGAATGGAAATAGGAAATTGAGTAGAGGGAACAAGAGAAAATTTCAGATGACAAGCCATTTTGGATGGAGAAGGCTACAGATGTTGTAACTCCTGTTGCTTCCTGGAGCACTTTTCTGGGGGCATTTGCTTACAGACATCAGCCTTGGAGTGTGCAGAAGGGATGTGCCTGCAGACAACCGTATCCCCACGGCGAGTCAGGGAGACTGGGCACTGGCTCCCGGGCCAGAGACTCCATGATCCCAGCCATGAGGAGCTCGGTGCTAGAACAGGGCTCGGGATGGGCCCTCATCAGAGTCACTGATTACTGCCAGGGTCCCAACATAGTAACAAATCTGCTATTGACCGAGCTCTTACTGCCTAATAGAAAGGGTGCTGATCTCTCAATAGCCAGTTTTCAGTGGAGACCTATCACTAAACATCACTTTGAAAAGGGAAGATGAATAAAACCTCTTGAGTCCTTTAATAATTGCCTTGCGCAACATTACAGGTGAAAGAAATGGGACTTTTCGATTATTTCACCGTACCTGCGGTCTTCATTTGGGTTCTAGATGAGTCTTCCAGGAGCCACACTCACACACACGCACTCGCAGAGATACAGTGGTCTTACGGGTAAGGAGAAGGAGATTACAACTTTCCACAGATGTTTTCTGATCTAACTAGGTTGATCCTCAGTATCACTGTCACTTTGAACACCCTGCCACTCTGATTTAATATTGCCTTTTTAAGGTTGTTATTTGACATGCAGATTTTAAAAATTAATGTCTGTTTCTCCCAATTATAAGTTCTATGTGTCACTTTCCCCTTCCCTCTCCCCTCACTCTACTACCCCCCAGCACTTGGCACATAGTGCCTGGAATGAAGAATTGGCACCCACTTACATGTAAGCTGAACGTTCTCCAGGAGAGGTGAGTACCTGCAGCAAAGTCTTTGCATCCTCGTGCCCTTGAGGAGGGGAAGCCCTATGGCCACCTGTCCACATGTTGGGTTTTCCTCCATTAGGAAGAAGAGCGCGGATCTCATAATGCTTATTTCTATGCCCTCGGCCTCTCCCATGAACTGGTCGTTGCATGGTTGCCCTTGTGTGAGCCCGGTAGCCGCTGTCTCCAGTTGTGATGGAAAATTCAGCAGTACAAGTCATCTCGGGGTCCCAGGCATCATGTACATAGATATGTGTGTGGGATCAGCATGCATGTGTGCAGACTTGACTTGATATGGACCCAAACAATACCGAGAGCCTGTCACGAGTATGCATTTCCCATGGGTACTGCCCAGAGAAGGACTCTCACCGGCTCTGTTACTAGAATCGCTGTGTATTAGGTTTGCCACACTTTCATGCTCAGCTTTCAGCGAGCAGAAGCCAGCCCTCATAAATCAAGCTGCACATGACAAGATTGAAAGGAAAGTGACCGGAGTTGCCTTATCTGCTGGGAGGAATTATAGAAAGGAGCTTAATTAGAAACCGGGAGGGATAGCTAAAAAATCCATGTTATTTTGTTATTATTGTTATTTTGTTATTGTTGAACCCAACTTCCCCTTCTGTATGGGATGGTACACTGGCATGATGCCTTAGGATTGCCTAAAGGCAGTCCCTGACACATGGGTGGGAAGGGAAGACAAAGGCAGGAAGATCATTTGCTGTCTTCTTTTGTAACGACTGGGTGGTCCCGTGTAAAATCGTATTTATGGGTGTCGCCAGAGCTAGGAAGGGTGATGGTGTGGGACAGTAAGGGGCTATTTGTAAAACTACAAAGCAAAACTCTGTTGACTATTGACCTCCCCGCCCCCCACACCCTATAAAAGAAAGAAGATAAATACACATAGATCCCATGTAAAATGAGATTTTCTTTAACAGGATAAGAAGGAGGAATAGCAGGTTTTCGGGGTAGTAGTAACTTTTAAAAGCCGAGATGGTGGTAAGTACGGTTTCCCAACTATGCTATCAAGGAAAACACACAAGTATCTGTGTGTGATGGGCTTAAAGGCACTTATGAAGGCTGGGTGAATTTATGGCTTTTTGAGGATTTGTTCTCTGGGCAGCTGTTGGGCAGTAGCTCATGTGGTGTCTGGGCTGCCGGGTCAGCACACACACACACAGCAAGGCGTGACAGGGCACCCTGCCATCTGCGATATGTCATTAGCCACAGAAAGAGATCAGCATAGCGTGAAGCTCGCAAAGTCAAAAATGGACTCAGTAACAAGGAACTCCAATCTCGGTTGGTAATACACCAACACAGGTTGGCCACCGTGCTAGAAAAGGTAAAGAAGACCGCACTGTTCCGGGGTAAAGGAAAGCTGCCTAGGCGAGCAGCAGTGCTCTTGGGACAGTCCTGGTCCCTCCAGGGTACCGCTGGCGTAGCCAAAGAGGGACTTCAGTGACCACCAGCAGGGACAGTCCTTGGCACTGCAGCAGAAGCTTGAATTTCCAGACTTTAAAACCTGATCCATTAAAGGCAAAGCAGGGGGCAAAAGGTTCAGCAGTAACAGCAGAGCTGAGGATGTGGTGGTTTGCCCCCTTTGTTCTGATGTTGTTGGCTTGGTGTGAAATACGCAGCCGCTTGCAATTTGAGACTAAAGGTGGATCGTTCTGAGGTCCCAGTGGAAACATTTTGATGAATACGGTAGGTCTGATCCAAAGAGGCATGAGCAGTAACCTCAGCTAAGGTTTGAGGCAGGGTTCTGGCAGGGTTGCCAAGCAAGGCTGGTGGGCTCCTTTATCAGCAGATGAGAACAGCTGAAATTTCCATTTCTTCTGTTGGTTACCAAATATTTATACAGACACACACATCCACATATTATATGGGTTTATGCGTGTGAGTACGCAGGCCAAGGATGGGATTAAATAAATCAGGAGTGACAGAAGCTGGAAATGTGATTCTTTTAAATCGTGTGTGTGTGTGTGTGTGTGTGTGTGTGTGTGTGCATATGTCTCTATGTGCTTTATTTTGCCATATATAGTGAAATGGAGCAAACAGTGGACTTTTAATCCTAGAAGACTAGGTTTTAATCTCAGCTTGATCATTTCTAGCTGTGCATTTGTTGGCAAGTTATTTAAATGGTCTTTCAATTTTCTTCTCTCCTTTTTTGGTAAATTTTTGTAAAGCACAGGTTGCAAATGTTTGTTTGAATGTAATCAGTGTAATAACTTCTCCTACCCCCTGCATTATTTTCCTTGTTTTCCTTAAATCCCAACAATGTAATTACTTTCCTTCCACTTAGTTAGGAAAGGTCAGCATTGTTGAAGACTGTTTACACTGCTTTATGCTTGGGGATGAGAAGTCATAATCTGGCCCTTGGCTTAATTTCATCTAGCCTGCATAGCTAATGTTTAAATGAAAGAGTTCACACTGTCAACATTTTATTTTTATTTTTTTTTTTAAAGATTTATTTATTTATTTGGCAGATAGAGATCACATGTAGGCAGAGAGGCAGGCAGAGAGAGAGGAGGAAGCAGGCTCCCCGCTGAGCTGAGAGTCTGATGCAGCTGATCCCAGGACCCTGGGATCATGACCCCAGCCTAAGGTAGAGGCTTTTTAACCCACTGAGCCACCCAGGAGCCCCAACACTGTCAACATTTTAAAGATGTAAGCTCTTCTAATGGTTTTCATTTTAAGTTATTTTTAAGAGTGTGATAAAATATACGCAACACGAGCTTTACCATTTTAACCATTATTAAATGTACAATTCAGTGGCATGAAGTACATTCCCACTATTGTATAACCAATACCACTATCCATTTCCAGATTTTTTTCATTATCCCAAATATAAACAATACCCGTTGAACAATTCCTCATTCCCCTTCTCCCCAACACAGGGCCGAGTTCTGAACAAAGGAGCTTCTGTGGTCCTGGCGTTTGGGATCTGGCATGGAAGCTCATGGAAGTGTTCTGTTTCCCCAACCTGAAAGCTCTCCAAATTGGGTTTTTATGGAGGCTTCATTACATAAGCATAATTGAGTCAATTTCCAGCCCCCGACTCCTTCCCAAGAAATCAGGGGATATGACTGAAAGATCCTATTTAAGGTTAGTTCTCCTGGCAACCAGCCCCCCCCCCCATCCTTAGGTGTTTTGCAGAAGTCACTTTATTAGCATAACTAAAGACACCTTTATGTTCTCATCACTTAGGAAATTCCAAAGGTTTTAGGAGTGGTTCCAAAACAAGAAGGATCAAATATACATTTCTTTTTTTTTTTTTTTAATATTTTATTTATTTGTCAGAGAGAGAGAGAGAGCGAGCACAGGCAGACAGAGAGGCAGGCAGAGGCAGAAGGAGAAGCAGGCTCCCTGCCAAGCAAGGAGCCCAATGCGGGACTCGATCCCAGGACGCTGGGATCACGACCTGAGCCGAAGGCAGCCGCTTAACCAACTGAGCCACCCAGGCGTCCCAAATATACATTTCTTATTATAAATCATAATATCGCAGCAGGCAACCACCATTCTACTTTCTGTTTCTAAGCATTTGACTACTCTGAGTACCTCAGATACATGGAGTCATACAATATTTGTGTGTGTGTGTGTGTGTGTGTGTGTGTGTCCTGATTATTTCACTTAGTGGAATGTTTTCGAAGTTCATCCATATCATAAGATATCAAAATTTCATTTCTTCTTAAGCCTGAATAATATTGGATTGTATGTAGATTCACGTCTTGTTTATCTGTTCGTCCTGTTTCTACCTTCTGGCTATTGTGAAAAATAAAAAGCCCAAAGCTATTGCTATGAATAATGTTATGCAAAAATATGTTTGTGTCCCTGTTTTCAGTTCTTTTAGATACACATGCAGAACTGGAATGCTGAATCATATGGTAATTCTATGTTTCATGTTTTGAGGAACTTCCAACCTGTTTTCCTCAGTGTCTGTACCATTCTACATTCCCATCAGCAATGCATAAGTGTTCTAATAGCTCCACACCCTTACCAACATTTCTTATTTTGTGTCTACTTGTTTGTTTGTTTTATGATTTTATCAATTTATGAACAGAGAGAGAGCACAAGTAGAGGAAGCAGCAGGCACTGAACAGAAAGCCTGATGCAGGGCTCATCTCAGGACCCTGGGATCATGACCTGAGGTGAAGGCAGCTGCTTAAGGACTAAGCCCCCAGGCACCCACTTTGTTTTTCTTTCTTTTTCTTTTTAAAAATATAATAGCCATGTTAATGTATGGAGTAGTTTTGATTTGCAGTTCTCCTAATGGTTGATCTTTTCATGTACTTATTGGCCATTCCTGTATCTGTATATCTTCTTTGGAGAATGTCTATTCAAGTCTTTTGTCCAGGGTTGAGTTGGATTCTTTGTTCTTTGTTGTTGTTGTTGAGTTGTAGAAACTTTTTATTCATTCTGGGTATTAATCCCTCATTGGATATATGTTTTGCAAAGATTCTCTCCCATTCCATGCGTTGTCTTTTCATTCTCTTCACAATATCTTTTGATGCATAAAAGTTTTCCATTTTGATGAAGCCAAATATATATATATATATATATATATACTTGTATATATAAATTTGTTATTGTTGCCTGTGCCCTTTAAGTGATTTTTTAAGCAATTATTTATTCTTTCTTTTGTACCTTTGAGAAAACAAAACCTTATTAAAAAACAAAATTGAAGTGTTAAAGATCTTAATTGACTTTATTCAATGATTCATGAATATCTATTACACAGAAGAGCTATATAAAATGAAAGATTTTTCTAAGAAGTGAGCAGGATGAAAGTTACTGGCAAAGAGTGGATTGTTTGTGGCAAGGTCACCTTGCTTTAGGGGACAATAGGGGTCAATTATGCAGATTACCTCACTAGTGATTCTGGATTGACTGATTAAGATTTCACTCTCAGGAGAGATTGAAATTGTAATTAAATTAGGTTTTAAGTCTTGGTTTGGTGACATGGGCTTATTGCAAGGGACTCCATTTTGGGCCTATTGTCTCTTTTTAAACTATCTCCTTATCCCTAGTGTGGTCGATTATGGAGGATCAGCTGTGCAGAGTGGTTTTGCTGATCCTGCTCTTCTTAGCATTTCTTTTTGTGCACCTGAGTTGAGATAAATGCTACTGTTTTTCCGTGGTATCTTCATTTGGTAGTCAAGTGGGGAGTTTAGCTGAATAGTAAACACCACTGTTACATGCTGGCATTTATGTTTTTATCAACCAAACCAGTAATTCAATAGTACTCTTCATTTCATTCAAACAAAATATGTATAATTGTATAAGTAATAACATTTAAAAGTACACAGGCATGTGTTGATAACTATGAAGTTGTTTCTTCATGCAGTCATTTTTTTTTAATTCTTCTCAGTTCTGTTTTGTTTTTTTTTTTTTTAATTTTAACCGAGTTAGATATTCTTCAAGGAAAAAAAATAAAATCTTGGTCCCCACTGGTTGTCATTTACTCTAATGATCTATACTTTCCTGGAGGCATGCAGCATTTAGTTTTCCCTGAAATTAAATAATAAATTTCCCATGCCTTAAAGTAACTAGGATCCAATTACCTAACTCATCTCACACATATTCTTCAGCTTCCTCTTCCCATCCTTTGAAATCTTTCAGAAACTTGAAAAGATTTTTTTTTTTTTTTTTTTTGCCTTAGTTGAAAAAACAAGTACTTTGACTGAAGGTAGATCCCAGGCAGGGCCAATCTAAATTTTTATAACACCAACTGAATTAGCCAATGAAGTTTAAACTCTCAAATACCAAACCCCTTTAATGTTTTTAAATCTTATAAAAAATATATAGTAGCTATTCTCAGATTGTACCTCCACACTAATAAAAGACCGGGGCTGGTGTCCTAAGTTGTGCTCTGGTTCCCAGTGTCAGGGACTCTGTATGTAGGTAGCTACTTAGATACCTATGTATGTCAGGAAGAACAACAAACCTGAATTAGAACCCTTATTGAAGAAAGAACAATTTGCACATCCATGAGTTAAATTTTAATTTAGAAATTTATAGCCAATATGTGTTTTCTTATAACCATTAAAAAGTACATCGCTCTATTGTTCTGAAAATATGTTTGCATTTCAAAGGTCTCATGTTTTATACTGGTAAGCAAGGTTAACACATCTACTTTGATTTAATAATCATTGTTTTAAACGGCATATGCCGATATGATATTGAGATAGTAAGCTTGGAAATGGAGACCAAAAAAAAA